>QKMX01230979.1:407-11322 GCA_003401595.1 Venustaconcha ellipsiformis | reverse complement strand
AAAAAAAAAAAAAAAAAAAAAAAAAACAATTGTATAATTGGTGCAAGAAAAAGTAGAGTCTCTGACTCGCCCACTCCCTTTGAATCATCTAAAACATTTTTATGGTTTTAGGGAAAGTTCTAGCTGTAATGGATGAATACATCTAAGAGCAGGCTAATTAAACAAACTTTTGGTGGGTATTATATGGTAATGGAATCTGAACTCACCAATTTGCAGTGGATATACGAATTTTAATTGCGCTGAAGAGAAGCGACGCAAGCACCGAAAACAATTTAAGAAGGAATTGCTCAAAGCAATGGAGCAAACACTTTTGAGGAAATTTACCAGAGTTTCAAGACATTTAATGTTATTGCATGCAAACTCACAAAGCTTTGTTGTACTCCATTTGGGTGTAATACTCAGTGATGGGTCTTTTTGGTTTACTTGGGTCTGATAGCAGCTTGTAATTTAACTTTTCCATGTTTGCATATAAATTTATATCTATAAAGGCTGATATAAAATTTCGATATACCATAAAGTTACTTAATGGACTCTGTAAAAGTTTTCTATCCACCAAGCCTTGAAATCACTCTACCATTTGAAGCGGCGAGGGAAAAAGCAGCAACGAGTGGAATCCATAATCAGTCTGGCTCAAAAAAGGAGACGGTTGTTAAGTGGAGCAATGTGGAGTTTCCAACTGAATATAATTCTACAAATATATAAATCTCAGTGGCATTAAGACGCAACAAAGGTAAGGCAGCGACCTTTGAAAAATACGAATTTGGGGCAGCATATTCCACTATGAATACTGTAGAACATATATGCTAATGTTCTGTACTGCTACAGGCGCTCTGCCATATTTTAAAGTGGCATAGGTGATAAATCATCTAATCACCAACTAAATCAACATACTCCACCAATGATCACTAATCAACCAGAGGTTGTTATTACTAAATCAACATACTCCACCAAAGATCACTAATCAACCAGAGGTTGTTAATATTAAATCAACAGTACAACAACTGACACAATTTACACGTAAAAAATATACAAATACCAAAATGTGCGAGAAAGGCTGAAATACTTAAAATAAAAAACGCCTTTGAATAAAACCGTCGCCGCATTGAGGATGAAGAAAAACGACCGCGTATTGAAGATAAACAAAACTGTCATCGGGATAAACAAAACGTATTGCACCTTGCATCGCTTCTGAAGCAGCTGAGTATGTTCGTGAATGCGCACAGCAATCACAAGTATCTGAATTAAAATTTCATACGCTGTGTGGTGAGTTAGAAAATCACGTGGTAATTATTATATCCACATGAAAAGCAGTTTAAGACGTTTGACAACTGTTTGACATATATGATATCTGGAATCACATAGGTGTTACAAATCTTTGGCCAATATGGAGTTAAAGCAGATATTTTCTTAAATGCGGATTTGGTTATGCCGCTTTGTCGTGACAACTACGGGTTTTAAAAGATAAAGCCGAGTCAGAACGGTGCCATTGCAATCCTGAACCGAAACGACATCAGTACCATCAATGACGAAATTGATAAAGGTATTAAAAATATCGAGACGTTGGAGAAATACACCAAAATAGGATAGGGATGGACTATCGAAATATGTGCTTAAGTCGAGGTACATGTCTCGCTATATCAACCGTTTCGTGGAACCAGTTACATACCAACACCATATGGATCCAGCCAACGTCAGTGATAAACGTAAAGAATTTTGATAATGCTTGTTTTGAATGAGCAATTTTGTAAGTGCTATATCAGGCTAGTGGCAATAACGACGTACCTTGAAAATACCGGCATCAAATGGATTAACTCAACTTTGGTAGTACATAATTTCTTATGCAGTTTGCTAAGGCCAAACTGAAAAAATTTGAAACACTTAATCCCAGTATTTCTATTAATAAAGGCTTGCATGATCCCAACACTAGCAACACGTACGAAGTCAAACTGAATTGTTGTTGCTGAGTAAAACCATGCGGATTTTGTTACGTAGCAATTAGATGTGAGCCACTAATGCTTTATAACGGTAAGGACTCGGTTGAGTATGACTCGCGATAATATGTGTATGTTTTCCTAAGCCACTCCTTGATGGATTTCTGAAGATGCGTTTACTTGCACTGATGCTAAAGTCCGTGATCACTGCTATATCACAGTAGTAAGAAGATTCGTAGATTATAATAATTATAACAAAATAAAAATCTCTCTTGTATTTTGGGTATGGTAGTCACTATATAATGCAAGCAGTATCGACCGATAAGCGTGATCCTCAACAACGTGGAAAAATACATGAAGTTTAGGCTCGGAAAATTACAGTTCATCGTTTCATTACAGTTTCTGCTTTCATCCTTGGAAATGGTATTGAGCAATCTAGAGACAGATAACTTTGCTATTACTCATCGATATTGTCCACAAGGTGCTGAAGCGCCAAACATAGACCTGTTGACGAAAATGCTGTGTATCCATACAAAAACATGAGTGAATAGGACAAGTTTACTGAAATTAATTTCCCTCCAAGCGAATAGTTTTATTCATTGCTGTTACCTGAAGGTGTCTCAGAAAAATAATATGAGCACGTAAACAAGGTTTGGCCTGCTTTCAAATGCAAAACCGCGGCGACTTCCACAATCTTCATCAGCGCACAAATGCGTTGTTGATCGCCGATATATTTGAGTAATTTTGTGACACGGCCATGGACAGGTACCAACTCGATTCTGCACATTACTTCTCATCACCAGGAATGGTGTAGGTGCGACGTTCTCCAAAACAAAGCCTGAGTTGTAATTGCTCACCTTGGCCAGCATCTGTTAATTGAGGGCTCTCTTTGTGGCTAGATTTAAATGGCGAGTCACTGATATAACAACCCAAACGTAATCTGGTATGAACCCACTTCCCCTAACAGTTACGTCATGTATCTAGTCCCAAATAACCTCTATGGCTGGTACATGGTAAAACCGTTGATGGTTGGTGGCTTTTAGTTCACTGATCCTACAGGATGCTTCACTTCTCATACAAATAAACGGTTACAACATAAATTGCGACTACGGATACATCTCTGAACTTGATCTGGAATGCCCGGAACATCTACATGAGACGCACAACGGTTATCTGCTGGCACCAGAAACTTTGTCGGTGCCCGTTCGTAGTTGTCTTTGAATCAGTGACCGATCACTGATGACCCAGGTTGAAGATATGCTGAATACAAAACAGTAACAAACCTTAGGAAAAAACTAAGTATGTAGAGCACATGCGAAGCCTCCAGCTGTATTTGTGATTGGATAAGTGTGTAATGAAAGAATAATCGAGTGCTTAAATTTTGGCAGAACGATCGGATATCGCCAAATATACAGATTAATATGCATACGAGAATAAAGATCGCAAACACGTTTGAGAAGAACTTTTTCAAGCTCATTAAAAATTGTTTTCGGGAAAACCATGGATAATTTGAGCAAACAAATCCGAGTCGACTTTGTCGGAGGTATTGAACAAAACAAATTTTGAAGGCTAATCGATGACCTGGTCTTTGTATCACAAAAGATCTTTGATGGTGGACTTGTTGCCGTTCACAGTAAAAGAAATCGATGCACGAGCTAACAAAATCAAATAAGTTTCTAATGTACGAGTTTTATTGTGAGTAGATCAAACCGTTGTACGAGGATAGGATCTTGATGTTAACATCAACACTGACTTGTTGCTGATGTACATCAGCACCAACGATGTGTGAGCGGATATGATATAACCCTGTTTGATCAATGACTTTGATACCAGTAATTATCCGAAAAAGCATTCGTTGTTTAGTAACGCCAATAAAAAGATTATTGGTAATTTCAAAAACGAATGGTGGGGTAAACAAATCGAAGTGTATGTGTTACTGCGACTTTGAATGTACTCGATTGTAGATGCACCCAATAATATTAAAAACGCACAAGGAGTAACACGGGTTTTTGTGCAGAAAGATCTCAAATACAAAATGTCAATGAAATGTACGTGAAATGTTTTCTAGCCCGACGTAAATTTGCGCGCACCGCAAATATGGCACGATGTCGGAAACATCGCATTGGTGTTTACCGATGCGCTAAGTGAATGTGTTCCTGATTGATACCAAGCAATGGATACTGCCCAATGGAATCGCCACAAGCGATTTGTCCATCGTGCTATTGTAAATGACACGTCCAATAATTCATCACCGTGTTACTACAATTGTTATTGGTAGTTCAGTATTTGCTAGAACAACTTTCAATTCAATTACTATCGCACAAATACTCGGCTGACAGGCTTCGGTTCACATGGTGACGGTCCCAAACGATAAAGTGCTGGTATTGAAGAATAAATCCGTTCTGAGATAGTAAACACATCGTCTGACCATGCTGTGTGATTAGCATGACGTTGCCCATCTTTTAACTCTCCGGAAACATACAGATACCGAAAACCTTGTCTACAAGCGGTTGTAACGGTGTCGGCTGTAAGATCATTTTCTCATTGAAGGCGGGACCTGCAGTGGCAATCGTTTGCCGAATCTCATGGGCTGGTTTCTGTCCATCCGTGAGTGTTACTTCATTATTCAATGCTGCCATGACTAGCAGATGTCTAGCTACACGTTCCTAATACAACTCTGGCCTCAACAGTAATTACTGTAGTTACTGATGACCAAATAACCGATCTACAAGAGTACGATTAAATCATTCCACAACAGGTTGGCCAAGATGAATGCTGTCACGTCCAACACGAACTCGCACACGGTGTTTGGTTAACAACGCGGCAACCGAACCAGACACCTTCTACACCTCTTGTAACAATTGTGGTGATAAGAGTTTTGAATGTTAATAAATGCGCTCAGGTGCATCTGCGACAATTGCAGATTATTTTGACGTCAGCGGCTTAGCTACTTTGTACCTGCTGGCAACATTGACAGTGGATAAAGCGTGTTTGTAGGTGCGCAATCGGCCTTCTCTATTACTGTAAAAACAACAAATCCGCATGGTAAACTTCATTTAGCATTTGTACATGAAAACAACCAAGTGAATTGTCTCTTTTTAATGGTAAGTAAGCATGAAACCGTGGTGGTTTGGACAACAATGTTCGAGCAATCACATGAGTGACTTTTATGCCCTTGCCAACTTTTCCAAACCTATTTGGACTGTAAAATAGTTTTTATGCTGTCCCGCTTTTTATATCTATTGTTTATATTAATATTATTTACTTTTTTAATGAGATCTTCCAAAGATCGGATGATATTCAAGAAAGACTTTCCTTCCAAGTGCAATCATAGTTTTCAAACCTCCTTTGACAAAACACCGATAGATTCGTTCTATAGCGCCTGGTCGCGCAATCGTATTAAAGTCATGGATAGGATCCATGTCAGCGCGTTGGCATAAGAAGGGTCTAACTTGATGTTTTGTACGCAAGGTCATGTGGTTAACACTCAGCATTGATCATGATGGACGGATGCTCCACCAGGCTTTGGTTGCTTGTTACAAGTAGGTTGTATCTCTAACCATGTATCAAGTCAACAGTAACTGTCTCAAGAAAAATATTATTTTTCACTTGGATATTTATATATGGTGTTTCAAGTAACTTTGGTAATGTAGCCGTGTTATCACCGATGAAATTCTTTTTAAAAAATAAAGTACCTTTCATTACTGAAGATCGATTAAAATTCAAGTAATCACTGGTCACCCATTACGTGTTTAAATTCTAATTGGATTTCCTTAATGAGTTTCATGCGACAGCGTACACAATCTGAAGACATAATTGTACAGCATACTGTATTATTCAGTTGCGTTACAACAAAAATTTCGCAGGTTACTTTTAGAAAAATTCAAAGATTTTTCTATCAGTGACCTCAGCGCAGGCAACACATAAGCCGTCCAAGTATGGTAATAAAATAGGAATGTCCGTATTTCCAATCTCAGTGCACTGATTATCGGCCTGCTCGATCAGAAAAAATGTAACTGTTGTAGAATATAGTTTTACGATGGCTGAGGTTGGATGGGTTCTACGTGATTGCGCCATCATAACGGTGTTATGATGTTTAACAATAGTTTCAAAAAGCGCTAAGCAGAGATGGTAACACCGCCACTATAACTTTCTTTTCTTACAATTGGCAAAGCACCTACCATTGACGATTTGGATTAAACGAAAACAATGTTGTAGTGAACAACGATGTGATGCTTAAGCACCAAGTCAATCCCACACAAATAATTTTATGAGGGCGGCACAAAACCATTGAGTGATTTATTCGTCTCAGCGTTACGCACATATACCCAAAGTGATTCGTGCACAACTTTAGTATATTGATATTCCATGACCTTGAGAAGATCCATTGTGCTTGGTGTGGCACAGAAAACACGTGTGATTAATTTCGTGATATGTTTGGGCTGATCACTAAGAGTTCCGTATAGTTTATCAATATTTATTTGACTGTAACGTGCAGGCATACATATCATGCAAAGCTCGACGAGTCCTCGTCTAACACGTCACTGTAACAATAAAAGTAATCATAAAATGACTGCAAGCAATGCCATAGAAAAGAAGGAGAAGCGAAAACGTAAAGCCGCTTGATAACACCAGGAACTGATTCAAAATATTATATTGGACATCAAAAATATCAAAGATAGAGTCTAAAAAAAGTCATGAAGAGGATATCACAGAGTGATTTGAACAAACATTTGTACCACTGATATTTAAACCGATAAAGAAAATTGGGAACGTGTCGAGGATTTTATGAGGGCAACGTGAACAAAAACAGAACAAGTAACAGCGTTAGCAGGAACAGAAAAAGAACCGTGTCAAAGTTAATAAGATAGCTAAGCGCACCAAGACAATAAAAAAGCAACAATAGAAACCTCAGCGACTATCGGATTCTTGCCACAGGCGATTATGGCAGTTAATGAAGACGCTTGTGAAATTAGAAAGGCCGTTGGTGTCCTTGCCAAAGGCACCCGTGTACATTAGGGAGGCAGATAAAAGAATATCAGACGTGAAACCCGAGTGCAAATAGCAGATACAATGACCGGTTCAATACTTTATAGAAAGTGCTCGCAAAGCGATCTTCAGAAAACCAGCATTCATTTCTTTCCAGATAAAGCAACTAGAAGGAATCCATGGTAAAATGACATCAAAGACTCTGGAAAGAACAATTTGCCAGTGATTTGTAGAGTCGTTTTACAAAAACGATTAATGCATTTAGGGGCGGCGACACTGAAAAAGGTGGAACCAAAGTAGAGAATTTATGGTAATGTTGTGCACCGCTCAACCATCCATGCAACAAGAATTGCCACTTCCTTGATTGCGAATACTTCAACCAATTATTCAAATGCATGAATAAAAAGAACTTGAACAAAAACAACAAAAACACTTAACAATCGTACCCCAAACAATCGATCTTGCACAGCCAAAACGTGTATCACATCCAAAACAAAGACCTGCTGCACCCACACAAAAAACAAATCATAGACCTTCTTCACTCACACCGGAATAATACCCCAAAACAAGGAGAAGATCTTGGCGGACGTTGTGACCCTAAAGACCTGACGAATCGATTGTAAACAATCGTGGAGTGAGTTCGTGCGGGCAACAACGCGAATGGTTACCAATGACCTCATGGACAGAGACATATATCGCTCAATGACGCATGAATGTTGAAGATATCCATGATATATACAACGAACGAAGTTAAAATACCGATAAAGAGTTCTGAAATGGTTGAAACGCACAACTTCTTGTGTGAAATCTATGCAGCAATGCAACAGGTTATTATAAAAACAACCCAGAACGTTGCCTCGATGATTACAATCTCATCAACGAAATTAGAATTATGTGTGACTTTTTCTGCAATTGTCACCGCTGGTAGATAACGCTCACTCGAAATAGCACTAGCATCAGTGCCAGTTTAGTACAATTGGCTTAATATTCGATCATAACTGTTCGGTGGTTTTCCTGCGAATAACTCATCTATGTTTGCAGCAGACACCGGCGCCACCTGGAATATACTGCCGGCGCCACCTGAATCTCCTGCCAGCGCATTTGACATGGAATTGGTCAATGGAGAAATTCTACTTAGATTCGTTCTGGTGACCGGCAAAGACTCTAACATTTATATGCATGCAAATGAGCTTACACTCAAGTTCTGTCATTGTAATAGAATCTCAAACGTATGTGGCTGACATAAACAGTCATTAATAAGATCAGTCTTAGGTTGGTCTGATATCATTTTCAAAGGATTTTTAAGTGTGGGATATCATGTCGCATTTGACATCGTGAAAATTATCTCAACGACGCAGATTAATTTAACCTGTGACGCTGTCAGTGATAGTGATGAAAGCAGATCTGAAACGACAACTTAGTTGTTTAAGGTTATATTCTGTTTGGGTTTTCAGGTACCGCTAAACCAGGTGATTTTATATTAATTACGCTCGCAGTACCTGTCTTCCATGTTACACTAATCTGCTGATACATTAGTTTTTTGTCGATTAAGACGGACATGATTTTGATTAGCGCCGTGACAGATTGAAGATACAATTGCATATTAATATATATTTCATATCATAACGACAGTCTGATGTGGATATATGATACCTGTTCGTGTTTTTACTATGAGAAAACCCGTTTAAGCGACACATTACGGAACTAGAATCGGTGATGTTTTCCGTGGATTATTTAAAGGCGTACCAAAGGTGCTTGTGGCTTTGATTTTGCGTGCTGCACCAATCTCAAAAAAGGTTGCAATGTGAGTCGTTGATAGTATCAAAGTGCTGATGTGGATGGGTTAAAACAATAGGATGAAGGTGGTTCATTCGTTTTGAGATCGACTGAGACAATTATTAACCCTGACCCAAAAAGAAGCGGTTTTGCTACCATGAACAGAAACTATGCCGTCTGCGGTTGGCATTTTATTAATGAAGCCAGTCAGCAATGATTGAAAAGCTAGCAATGAGGAGTAAATTACGGTTGAGGACGTTAGTTGAAAGCCACAAAAGCTCTTATGTGAATGTATAAGACAAAATCAATAATATATGGTGGAAACTATAGTTTCACATTCGTTCAATTGAAAGATGTATCTAATCCTGTATTTAACAGGAGCGCGTCTGTGTTAGTGGATCAAAGTTAAAGAGATTTTCAGTATTAATCAAACCCAGCCAGGGATCCTATTCAACCTAAATTAGAATTGAAAATGCACGTTTTCCTTTCATGTGATGAATAACGGATGCCCAAAAGTTTACTTCATCACCAGATGCAAGCACAATACGGGATTGTCTCTGTAAAGACGAAGTGGTATTCACCGAAGTATTCACCTCAGTTAAATTTACCAAACGAATATTTTACTATATGAATGACTCAGTTAAGAATAGAAAGATTTCGACTGTTATTCAACGAAGATGCACTTGTTCGGGTAACAGTTGTAGGGCAAAGACGATCATCAGATGCAAAAGATAACGATGTAATCGGTGTGTTTTCAAATGAAAATGATGCAAATCCTCGAGAACGCACAATCGCTTGAAATTTAAATATTCCTGAGGCAGATGTTTGTTTTAATTTTATGACAGTTGTACCAGTATAAAACGGTAATGGGCTATAAGTGCATGTGTGCATTGCACCTGGACGTGATGAGTCCGGACAGGGACTCAATAGGTTACAGTTTGCGCACACTGCTGTGTAGTTTGCTGTGTAGTTTGCTTCATCCTTATCGGAAGGAGAGGTCTCCATTTGTTGTATCATCTCCGATGGACAGACGTAAGTTAGTCATGTCATTGATTCTCATGGCATAATATCTTTTATCGTCATATCTTCTAGTCTGTAAATCACAGGATTGATTTTTACTAGACTGGTTTTAAATTTTCTTTAGTAAATTTAGGAACGAAACATTCAAAAATTGATTTGTATTTTGAAATTCCTACAGCACAGTGTATATGGAAGTGTGATATTCCACGAAATATCAGTAATCGAAATAAGGAATATATTGATTCATATTTCAGATTTGTGTTCTTTCTTCTTTACTCTAACTGGAGTCAAGTATTTTTATCTGTGATTCTTATATCTTTATCCACCAAACAAATTTGTGAAGTCTCAACCCATTCTTTGGTTTCATATCGCATGAACGTCTTCCAGATTTTGGTCAATTACATTCTGTTCAACATTTCCACAACAGCTTTCATACGAGTAAGTTGTAAATTATTCAATGTTTTACATTTCCGGCAAATCTTTAATTTTCCTGCTTTAAACTCTTTAGCCTTCATCAACTTGTATCTTTTACATTTTCACATTTTAAGATTTATATTTCAGCCTCATGCATCTCACCTTCCCTTTTTGGTTTTACTTTTGCAGCCAAATCGTATATATTACTCTTTTAACGTACTTACATTTACGCTTAAAATTTTCATATGCTTGCACATCAACAGTATCTGTCTGCCACTGGTCATTTACGTGAGTAAGACTGGTTTGAGATCGGATGATAAAATTGAAAAAAAAAGCGAGCAAGGTTTTAAATATCTGAGTTCAAACCATTAAGGGGCGATATCCACAATGTTTAAATATTAATTCTATTAGATCCATAAACATGTAAAGGTTTGCAAATTTAACGTTTACTAAGGTGTTAAATATTTAACTTGTTTGTCACCATCTTATAATTGTCTTTGACTAAGATTCAGCAAGAGTCGAAAGTGCTTAAGCTAATTAAAAATTATGTTTGCACTGCTCGTTGGGGTTTATTTTACATGTATCTTAGCCATTCTCTGACACGCTTGATGGCCATCGTAAGGTCTGTACAAGCGACCGCCTGGGGTGCAAACTTCGGTGAGTTTGCGGTATTTGTTTTTAGTGGAGGAGAGTGTGTGATCAAGAGTTTTGATTTAGCTTTAAAAAATTTCTGTCATGTCGCTACGATGTGTGCAGTGTGGCAGTTTATAGTCATGTCTAGCACT
>QKMX01230931.1:1917-15997 GCA_003401595.1 Venustaconcha ellipsiformis | reverse complement strand
TGTGTGTGTGTATGTGTGTGTGTGTGTGTGTGTGTGAGTGATAACAAAAATATTCTCAAGATTTGACGCACAGTATACTGCATAAGTATATATTATAACAAGTAATGTGCTTTACACGAATTCGGTCTTTATTTATTGTACTGAAGATAACACCTTAGAATATGCAGACGCATGAGAAAACATGTTAAGGTTACTTAGGATGTGAAAAGCACTGATTGTATCAGGAAAGATGGTGTCGATATATACAAGAAGTATACCATGTTGGCAAACAGAGGCATCAACACTCCTGTCGGCAATGTTATTTAATCAAGATTCTCTGATGTAAGTTAAATCATCATGGGCCATTGCTAGAATCACCGACACAGTACTACGGAAGAGGATACTTATTTTGAGAGGCACAGCTGTTTTAAGATGGTCTAGAAACAACATTGCATAGCACATGTTCAACAGGTGGAGTCATTGCCAATTATTACGATAGTGCTATGTGTGTTGACGTACAACTCGAACCAATGCACACATTTGTCCAATAAATAAAATGCATCACATATCCACAAACATACCTAACCCTCAGCCGTTGATATTCCGCCAGAGCTCTGCGATCGTTACGTTAAATGTACGAAAGCGAAAACAACTGGATCCAACATGCAAGAAACATGGGACAACTGATTCACGAGAAATACCAACTGATAAAACACAGGGAAATCGTCTGTGAATATTTGGCCCTGGACAATTACAAAAGTTTGACAGAATTAATACCACCCGACAAATTTGGAAATATTCTTTCAGTGTACACGACGGCCAGCTCTTTACAAAAATTGTACAAGGTCTTTAACAGTTTAAAAGATTGAGTCCTGTACTTTGATACTGACAATCGCATCCATATTCATCGCTGTTATAGCCTTCACCCAGCTATGGAAGTGTACCGTTTAGTTGCAAGACCAGGCAAGTATTCAGAAGACAAGATTATCCGTTTTGCTAGCCAGCAGTCCAAAACGTTACGGGTACCAATAGCGAGACCGACACGGGGTAATTCATTTCAATGGCAAAGTCAGAGGACTGACACTGATCTATTGATCAAGTGGTAAACATTTGCCTGCTGAAAGAAGCTCTCTAACCCAGAGAGGATTGGGAGATTTTCATGACCACATTCTGTCCCCACACAATTATAAGGTTACAGAACCACTAAATTGTCAATCGTCCTTTGAAAAACGTCTATCAAATTGTCTAGCAGAAACGATAGCGATTTTATTACACTATATCTTACCATACCTGCAAGTTCCAATTTAAACAATGGAGACTTCCAATAACGACATTGCAAACGTTGACCTAGAAAGATGAATAATTGAACTCAGCATGGCAAGGAGAGACCAACTACAAGTCCAATGAGGAATGAGATTTCGATGGTGTACCTTGTCATCAATGCCATAACATATGTCATTATCGATTCTGTATGGCAAGAACTTTTTTATCGATGGGCTAGGAAAGATACGCCATTACTGAAACCATCGGAAGTGATGATATTAATTATCGTGTACAGTCCGACTTTACTAGCGCAGGAGATGTAGCACCACCATCCTGTTTTAGTGTTCAAAGTTATGTCATGCGTGTACTAACGTACATGTCATCTTGCCAACTACTCTAAATACCCACACCATTTCCTCGAAATGGGTCTGTCAAAGAAGAATACACGTTTCCTGTGGCTTAGACGGTCTATTGTGACTAAAATTATATTCCAACATTCAAAGGGAAATGCCATAAATAGCTGGATGGACCTGTCCCCAAATGATTAGCCATAGCAGGATGTTTTACTTGGGAGAAGGAAATAAAGTCATGTGTTTCAGTTTCGGCTTTTTTTGGAACGTACTAGACGGTAACCTCGCTGTAACCACTTCTTGTGAAAGGACGAAAGACAATATTCATTATTTGCCTTTTGAGCTAAGAAATGAATTTAATTAGAACTTGTCAAGATACAAGTAAAACGCCAAAATAATTGCAGCATTTCACCAGGGTATCTGAATTTTATACGAGGATTCAATCATTTTAATTGTTCAAATGGTCAGACAATGAACAACAATCCACAGATCAGACGACTTTTGATGCTACCTTTCTACTTATACAGTGCATCTGGTACATAAATTATAATGGAGAAGGAAAACGCAGACTACTACAAAAATACATTTACAAGAATTGTTGCCTCAAGAAGCGACTTTATAGACGGCGTACTGTGCGAGTTAGTAATTGCACAGGTTTTATCTCCTTTACCACCAAATACCGAATTGCAAAATACAACTTTTCTTCCACAAGGAAGACACTCTTGTGAATGACTAATTTAGAAGAGCATATTCCAAATCTACCTTTTGAGTTACGAGAACAAATGTATTGAGCTTGTCAAGATTCAAGTTTAAGACAAAATCATCTCTAGGCATTTCAAACTATGATTATTTCTGGATCAGACGAGAAGTTATTATTCGGAAACTCTATCTCCGACACAAAACGTAACGGGGGAATCGAAACTTGACCCGACGAGACGACCTTTATGAAGAGTGTTGCAACAGATTCCGTGGAAGGAAGCAAATGAGAGAATTTATACTTTGGAAGGAAGTCAATGACAGTATTCATGGCGTAGAAGATCAACATAATCTTGTACATTTGTTTCCATTTAATTTCGAGACGCCATGCGATGTGCGTTTTAGTGACTACTCTTCTCTGATTCTTTTTGTCATCAGATTCATGATTAACCACAAGCTTACCATTAAGAGTGTTTAGCTTGTGACCAACATCACCTCTGGAAGAATGTATATAACTGGAAGGATGAGTCCTCTAATGATACGATGTAATAAGTAGCTAACTATGCCAAAGCTTTGTCAATGTAATTAATCCAAAATAGTGAACATAATGCTAGAAACAGTGGTAGAAGAAGCCGACAAAGAGATAGACCTCTTACCAGTTCAGGTCATTACTCTAGTATACAAATAAACGAACAAGGTAAACAAACTCAGGAAAAATTATAAACTGTAAATGGTGTAGACACCACTCAACTTACAACATTATAGTGTTCCCCTAGATTTCTTTGGGCACACTTCAATCGAGTACGTTGTACTCTCACTATTTATATTCCGCTTTTGTTTGATTTTAAATTTCGTGTTATTGACTTACATAACCATTTGTATCTTATATTTTTTTATATTTTTATATTTGTAACGTTGTTTAAATGCATCAATAAATACATCATTAACGTTTTCCCAAAGTATAAAATATCTTCTCATAATTCTTAACAAACTATTTTCACCGTCGCTACAACTTCGCCCTATTCATCATCTACTTCGGCTCTGAAAGTGAATGACGCAAACGTAGAAGCACTGTATATTTACAATACTTTTATCATGTTTAATGCAGGATCAAATATTCAATCAAAACAGAATTTGTCAAATGTGCATTCGAACACAAAGTCCATTTGTTTGATTCTCCGCATCAAACCATCATGTATTGCTACAAAGAGTAGCAATAATCTCATGTTCTACTTCAAGAAAGTCAGAGAGAACCCGTTTCATTTGTCGAAGCCATTCCTCGACAAGATGATGGAAGAGTGTATTTCCTGAGTTAAACACACTAGATATATTCGATAACATATTAAGAGAGTACAAAAATCATCCTTGGTTTTTACGCGTATATCGTAATGCCATTATTATTTACAGTGCACAATTGTTTTAGAAAAATAAAGCACATCTGACCATCAATCTCAGTGCTCCTAACATGGTTTTGTTTCAAAGTTCAAGCGATACCTCTGAAGTGCAAGTGTCAAGCAAGCAGTTAGGAACTCCTCGACTGAATAACTCATGCGACAATGCCAGTCAAACATCTCACGCGTATTTCCTTGCTGATATGAAATCTACCACTCCCGATTTTTTTTCAGATTTCTTACCCATCTGTTTTAACACTGATGACAAGAAAGACGTTCACTGCGATGTTTCGGCAATACCAAGATTACATGTTCGGTCGTGTTGTGGATGACATGAGTCAACTGAACCCGTCCCAGTAACCAATAGTGTCAAGCAATGTTGTGTGTTGGATCAAACCCTCTTCATGATGATGGTCTCTGTCATGCTTACTGGTGACTTTCAAGACAATGACACTTAGATAGACATTAGGTATCTGACTGGTGACGACAGTTTCAATGTGAGAAGATTACAAGAAAAGAAGAATTCACTGGAATGACTGTTCATGATCTCCTATTTGCTGAAGACGTCTCCAGGAATGCCAAATCTAAGTCTGACATGCAACGCTTTACGCATCACTTATCTTCACCTTGTGACACATTTTGTCTTGTGTTTGGTATCAGGACGAAATAGCTGATGCACACGTAGAGCATAAAGTACGGCTTTCCATTTCCGCTAATGGCCAAACCATCGAGACAGTTGAAACATTCACCCTTTTAGGCAGGATACTGTCATGTGCAGTTCATATGATGAAACGGACGTCTGAATTGCTAAATCAAGTTTGCCTCTTGGCAGACTATGTCCCAATGTCCGTTAGAGCAGAATTATCAATTCATAAACAAAATTTAAGATCTAAAACGCCATTATGTTGACTACCATGCTGTACGCTTACAGAACATGGACAGTATATATACCCAGTTATAAGAAGCTTTACCATTTTCACATGATCTACTTGCGTAAACTAATGATCATGAAATTTCTGGACAGAATTACATATTCACCGTTGAGAATTGCTGGCCAAGTCGACACGTTGGCAAAAGAGCGTCAACCAACGAAATCTAGGAAGGGATGCAATGTGACGGTGGACAGAAGAAACGCTTCAATGATTTTGTCAAGTCCTTGTAACACTTTACCGTTGACCAAGAGTCTTATGAAAATCGCACACAGGATCGCTTCACCTGTAAAAGTTTCATTCATACTCGAATTACAGATTTAGAAGTCTCACAATAAATCAGATCTTCTAATTACCAAACAAACACAAACGACACCTGCTGTTAAGTTTGCCAATAACAGTTCAGATAAATCTTTGACATTATCAGCCACTCTTGTACTCACAGAAACCAAACCAGTTAATGATTTTATGGCCGTAATCGAACTCGTATGACTAACAACACCAGGGAATAATTAAATGCACGTTCTTAGTTATTATAGGTACTGCTTCGATGACCTTTTGACTTTTGTGTCTGCTTACTATTGCTAATGTCGTTTTGGCTATTCCTGTTATATTGTTATCTTTTGTCTGATTACTTTGTAGACTGATTATTAGCTGAAGGTATCCTATTCTTCACCAATACTTTTAGTTATTGCAGTAGCATTACATTGATTGTGTCAGAGGACTTTTGTAAATTGATAGTATAGTAAACGATGATGCATATTTTTGCTTGGTAGCATTCATTACCAATTCCATAGATCAGCAAGTTCTGATAACGAATAATATTATAATGTAAGTTTCAATGTTCTATTCCTATCTTTGATACAATAACAAAAAGCTTGAGTGAGCCAGATCTATCTCTCATTTTTTCAGTACTGTTATGCGAGATTATAAAATAAGTTTTTTTAATAACTCCAAAACACATAGTCGACAATTTCCTTCATAATTTGAAATTTTGCTAATATGAAACATCACGGCAGATTGGGTCTAAACAAACTAGACAGTTCTTTCTGGAGTTTCCACAAGAAATTAAGACTGCTAGTCAATTAGAAACCAATCATCAGAAAAACCATCTGCTGATTATTAAACTCGCATGGAAATGTACCGTTATATAGACTTTCGGGAATATTGAATATTTTGATACATATTTATATCAGCAGCTATACTTTGTAAACTATGAACCAAATATACAATATCAAAACCATTCTACACGTCATTAAAAAAGGCTTTTCAGAAATATTAATTCTCTTCAGGATAACTTCTAGCTTTTGCAAGAGCCTTGGTTATGATATAATTGCATAAAATGTAACATTTTATATCCATCAATTACATTCATCACCCTGTTCACATTAAGCTGTAATGTAAATTTTGTTGAAATCAAAGGCAACGTTTCAATATTCTCAGACTAATAAGAGGCTTTTCGTAAGTTGATTAAGAACAATAACATCTAAACAGACGATCTAAACAAGATTTGCATCAACCTGCTCATGCTTGGATATAGTTTCACAGCACAGTTTTTTAAGATCATGAAAAAAGTCGTATTGTTAAGCCTTCACAAACCATAGATAGATGCATTCTAAATACACAAAGGGCCGTTTCTATTAATCACTGAGATGTCTTTCTGCTTTTCTTTTTATGTTGTTTGTTTTGTATTTTGATTTTCATTTTAATGGATATTTGTATTGTTGCTTTTCCTCAGACATTCTTGAGATGAAGCGTAGCAATAACATATATTGATACAAAACTCGATAACTCAACGCTGGTTGCCCATGAGCCACATTGATGAATATTTTAAGGTGAATAAAGGCATTTACTCTGCTTATAATGGTCAGTATCGATGTATCATTAACTTTATGTCACCCTTGTTGACACAAAGATTCAGAATATATTTGGTGTAACTAAAAGTAAACCAATAAGTGCATAATTGAGTACTTACTATGAATATTTCAATTTTGAACAATAGTCACAATGGTAAACAAATGCTCATATCTTGGTTATCATCCAAGTCATCGAAACATTTGATACAATGATGCTTCAAACAATGATTAAGGAAAAGAAATTACACATTTGGATGATAATGCGTTCAATAACCTAATCACTGACAAACCGTATAAACAGTCCAATCACTGAAAAACCGACGGACGCCAACCATTTATCTGACATCTATCCTTACAAGCGGGGAAAATAAAGAAAAGAAAAAACAATAAGTACATATAATGAGACGTTTGAGGTGTGCGCATTCAAATAATAATATGGAATTCACATTGTTAAAGACTAAGTACACAAGAGATCAAAACTATTTCCAATGCGACCGTTTATATAATTCAAAGGAAAGTGGTTTTAATTAAACTTAAGTTTGGTTCTTCATACATTATAATCTCGTGAGCATTATTTATATAATACGATCTTTCGTAATTTGAAAATTATTTCTTATAAAGGTGTTAATCTCTGACTTTGGAACAGAAACTACCTCCATTTGAAACTTGTGCGGACTTTTTGCAGATGGGGAATGGTGTAATCTTTAAGGTTAGTGTCGAAATAGTAGTCGTGAGAATTCATTAATGAAACGATTGAGAAAACAAAACTGAAGAAATTTAAATGACTTAAGCTAAGACACATATCATATCCAATTTGCGATTTAGCAAAGTGTGCCGCAATATGATATGTGCAAGTAATTGCATAATATCATTGTTCCAATAAGATTTTGATGATAATGAGCAATACGGTAATGCATTCTTGGCATTAATGGGGCATGTTTTTTAATCTTAATGTTAGTGAAAACGAATAAAATTCAACCTATTTTGACAAAGGAAGCAATAATAACTCACTGAGGATATATTGTAATCCCTAAATGGCAAATGTAAACAAAAGTAAAAGTTTGACTACCAGTATATTAGATGTTTGTTTAGCACAATGATCACTTGCTGTTTTCTACCTGATATTTGCCATTGGTGTAGCTCCATTTATCTAATAGGTCAAGCAATAGTAAATTACGGTGAAATGTGATTTTTGCACTACCCCTATTTGTTTGACTAAGGATAAAAAAGTTTCATTTGCATTTTTTGATTGCCATACGATAACTTCAAACTTGGTCTTTTCCGAAAATATCAATATTTTGTGGTTAAGAAAAATGTATTCTGCATTTCATATTTTTCCGCAAGCAGAAGAGCGGCTGAAAATACCAGTTTGCTTGAGACCTTATTTATGAAAAATACACTTCCTACAAAAATATGAAAAAATATAAAATCAATACCGTCAAACAGAAGACTCTAACTGGCCATGAGATTTCTCTAATTGGGATAACTCATGTTCTTTGTTTTTTGACGTTTGCATTTCATTTTTATATATTTGTTTAATCGTTGGTCATTCAACACCGGTCGTTCACCTTCTGTGCTGCTGTAATTAACGAAACTTTTCATCGAGGCATATAGGATTTCGTGATCGAGGGTCATGTTAATTTATCCTTATAAATCCGTGTGGGTTCGCTTGCGCCATTGAAAAGAAATTTTTTAATTAATTTTTAAATTTAATCATATCCTTATCCCCTTACACAGTGTATAATAAATATTTTGCATTTTTTAATTATCTACTCCATTACTCCATCACTTTAGGTATTTGTGTTCATCGTTGAGTAACATAAATCAGCTGTTTTTATGTCTGCCTCTGACAAATATCCCAGCTGAATTTGATTGTTTGTGCATCATTACATCGTCGTATGCTACGAGATCATTAACTCGTCCATCAAGGTCATCTATAGATGGGACCTCATCAACATCGGTAGTAAAATCAATAGCGTTGACTTCGTTAGTGTCACCGTCATCGACATACAATGACTGCGTTTTCATTAAATCTTTAAGTATTTCATGACATCGTTGATCGTCTACAGATGGTGCTACTAAATATAACCTATCCGACTTGATCCATGTCATTAATTGCGTTTTACCAGACCCATATTTTCCTATAATTATACACCTGACAGAATTCGTTAGGGCTGGATGATGCTTGACTGGCCCTTGCGTTGGTGTTGCTGAGAAGTCAGTAATATGTATGTTATACAAAAATAATAATTATATGGATTTATATTGTGTTCGATGAGGAGCAGCCACCCCACCAATGGATTGACAACAATAATAAAAACAAATAAAAATAGTGCAGTTACAGGCTAGTGTGTAAAATGTGGTACAAAAACCAAATTTATCTGCCTTCACATGTCTACGAAGACAGGTGGATATATCGCTGCTTCACTGGGAGAAGTAATAAGTACCAGAGACTCCTAAATACCCATGGGAAAACATTTACCTGGATATAATTATTGTGGTCCAGGAACGATACCAACCAAGACCTGGAGAGTATCCAATAAATGAAATTGATGAAGCGTGTCATGTTTATGATTTTGTGTACAAAAAAAAAGATATTTGCAACAACGAGATATTGCAGATGTGAAGTAGATTCACCCATTAAATTCCATAAAAAAATAAATCTCTCAGATAAAACTTGCTGATCAGATATTGTTCCATCATTAAGGCTATTTTATATCATCAATGATAAATTTAAATATATAGATGTAGCTGCTGTCAATTGTAATGTATATTGTGTGTTGCCAGTCGCTATTGGAACTGATATTGCTAGTATTCTTTACATACACGATGCTGACAATGTATCAATAATTGTTATCTTTTTTCCAGCAATAACCACAGATGTTAAATAATTAATTACATCAATAACTACAACACGTGTCTGATTTTTCATTTTATTGTTTGTATAATCATCAATGATATTTTCAGTCGTTGATGCCACGACGATACTTGATCGTATCTGTATTTGTTTACCGAAAGAATTTCGGAAATTGGATGTGACGTCGAAGACGGAGTCAATAGTGAAATCATATACAAGTATTAAATAACTAATTCCAGACACCAACAGTCGAAGGATGCAGTTAATGTTTTTATCAGTTTGTTCCAGTATGCACGTTTCTTCGATAGCTTCATTGAACACAATAGTCACGGTTCAAAAGAAATTATCGGTTGAATGGACAGCCTATACCAGCCAATGACTTTCGAAGTGTTTTGATGATGTTATTTCGCTGTGACCATGTTGGTGGTACTGATGCAACTTGTATACCATATTTATGATCTGTATGTAAGGAGACTTAACGAGATTGATTTATTATCGAAGCTAGGAATTCCACTAACGAAGTCGTCGAGTTTTGTTTTAACTTCAGAAAGTTTTATATCTACAGAGAATTGACTGCCAAAGAAATCTGCGGTTTTATTAATGGTCTGGACGTTTTCACGAGTATTAATTGTTACGTCGATGTAACTAAATTGCTTCTATGTTAGTTTAAAAATTCTTTTTATTTCATTTTTGTTTGATTTCATTTTATTTTAATGAACATTTGTATCGGATTCCAAATTCTTTTTGCGTAATTTGATATTTTCTTTAAGCAAACGTTTAAGACAAAGAAAAGTTAAATGAGAATTACTTTCAGTTACCCTAGTTCGTGATAGTCTGTCAACAGTGTAAACAGGCAGTTAAAATGATTGGTTAGTATCAGGGCCATACGTTCATATTTAAAATTGTGGATGAAGTGGTATATTCGTGCACGACTTTATGAGGAGACGTCATGGTCATTGACACAGAGTCGAGTACCGTGATATTCGTGGATCAGTCTATGTTGGCAATGTTGACTACACGATTGGAATACTCTGAAATCTGTCCCACTTATTTTAAAAATTGTTTAAAGTGGCGGCAACCCATACGAATCGACATAAACAGTTCCATGTGGATCAATCGCGTATGCAACCTAATGAGTACTTGAACCAGAAGCTCCATCGAGATTAATGATACCAGTCTCAACACGTTTCGGTTTGTGCGGTATTTGGTCACGCATAAAAACACCACTGACGTTTTTGATATTTAGTTACCTAGCAGCATTAAGCAAATCAAAATTAGACATAGGACAAATCAACGACGCTTCCTCGGTAGTCTTGGACCCTATCCGTACCGCGAATGTGGGGTACCGGACAATCTTAGACCCAATCCGTGAACGGATCGTCCCATTTTTTAGAAGTTATAATTCCTTCTCCCGTTGCTTTCTTTAAGGCCATTTCAGCAGCAGTTCTAACGTCAACCAGTCAAGCTGCTTTTGCAACAGCAGGCGTTGCAACTGCTATTAATGTTGGTATAGCTGCAAGAAGTGGAAATATACCACGCCCTTATTAACAAAACCAACCTTAATATAAACTCCATATTAAGTAGTTTCTGTTATTAGAATGTCACCTTCTATTTCAACAAATGCTTCAGTGGGTAAGAAATATATGCTTGCAACCTGAATTTACAGCTCAATTAGCCAAGGCTATTTTGGATGTCGTGCGTCATAAGAATAATATTGATAATCGCGCAMAGACTCAGTATTTGAGTACTGGTGCGTCCATGTTGAATACAGCATCAGATATACGTTTGAACATCTTCATTATATTTGCATATGTCTAACTCGAAGACCACTTCCCGTTATAAGACTTACGGTTAAATCATTTTCTTTTTCACCTTCCACCTTTTTTAGTTTTTGACTAGCAGCTTGATTTATTATTTTAATAACATTTGGAGGCATCACTTTAGTGCTAGGTAATTTTACTGGCTGATGTTTTCGTCATGCTAATCGTACTAGTCTATGCTTGATTGCTAAAGATAATTTACCGGCAACATCTCCAACAGATTGAATACCTTTTGGCACGAACTACATCAATAGCTTTCATTCCTAGCTTCTTTACAATCGGCATTGCATTTGGGGCTATACTTCTACATTGCCCTGAACAACAACACAGAGTCCATCAACGTAAATCACTATATAGGTTGGTAATCTCGAATTTATCACCCTTGCCATTACAAGTCCATGTATAGCATTATGTATGATCATATTATTTTAATTATTGCATCTAATTGCTTCAACTAAACACTATGATAATCATCAAAGATTTCATCGATGAGGGATCGTTAATCATGAATGCCAATGATACATCCTGTACATAATCGTTAACAAATATTAGCTGCTTTATTATTGATTTCTGAGGAATTACTACTAGCTCGTTTTCCTACATTATAATTTCTAGTCGTTCAACATTGGCAAAGTCATTATAGGGGCATGGAGTTAAACGACCACTTCCTCTGGTACCTATGTCAGTGGCACATGAGGAATAACTTTTGTCTTTCTCACTTGTTCTTTGAGATGGTTGTTGTCGCTGCCGTTGCCTTTGTTGTGGTGGTGATAGTTGTGGACGGGTAAGTTAGTTATTTATCTCCTTGATAACTTAATATATCTTGGATCATAATTTAGGGCCTGATCAGCTCCGAAATGTATGCGAAATATTTATTGGCACCAGTCTTTATCACTTACAGGACGACAATATGTTAGTTTCAGAAATTGTTTTTTATTTTATTTTTGAGAGTTTTGTGATATTTATTACTAACTTTTTATGCACTGAGATTTCTTTGATACCAGTAACAGAATCTTCTGTAAATCTTTCAATAGGAGAAAGTTAATATTTTGGTTGTTCAGGTATGCGTACCTTTATATCACCTATTTCAGCACGAGCTGATCTATGCCTTTAAGTATTTCTTGCATTGATTGATCAGCAGCTAGTTTGCCTTGAAGTTCTCTCAAAGTCGTTTTTGTTTTATTGGTTCTCCGCTATTTTTTCAGTTGAGTCAGCAGTTTGCTTTGCATTGATTGACCAATGAGTAAACAAACGCATTCAAAATGAAATACTAACATCAAAAATAAAAAACTATGAGCTAACCCTGATAGAGAAATATCATGGTCAGTTAGAGGCTTCAGTTTCACGTTGTTTTTCACCTGCTATATGAATTTTTATTTTCATAAATAAGGTCTCTGTTGTTTCACACTTGAAAAAATAGATATCAACTTGACCCACCATACAATGTTGAGTAAGAATATAGAGCAACGATTCAAATAGCATAGTGAAAGAAGAGAAGAGAAGAGAGTAAATAAATGTCTTACCCAATGTACTACCGTCGTCAACCAAGATTATTTGTTCTAAGAGATGGCGCGGAGTTCGATTGACTACGCTATATACAGTTCTAAGAAGAAGTGATGGCCATTCATCATAGAACGGAATGATTACACTAGCCGTTGGAAGCTCTTCTGGATATTTGATTTCCTTGCAGCTGCAATTAAAAGAAGAATCAGTGAAACTAAAAGAAAGACCTGTTGAGCATTAAATGAAAAATAATCGAGCTTCTGACTGACAGAATCAAGCCACTGAATGACAGCGTCAAGTCTCTTCCTGACAGCAAATTATTGAGTATATAATTGAAAAAATAATCATGTTTCCTCGGAAACTCGTATTTGGCGGAATAATTGCAAGCATTTATACAAAGAACAAGCATTTGCAAATGCGCTGCAATGTTAATTGAATGATACAATTTATTGTTGCAGTCACCTAGGATATGAGTTAAGGCATTGTTTATGAATTCTGGTTGTAACATGGTAATAGTGAGAAATTAGGTACTCGATTTATAAGGAAAGCGGCACAAATAAGGATCCTAAACGGTAAAGATAAATGTAAATTTGACTAGCAGGTAGTATGCCATTATCAAATCTAAGACATAAGACACTAAATATATTGGGAAGTATATAAAACCATAAAAGACTTTCAAAAGAATATCTAAAATATGTTCAAGCTCTATTTATATTAATTGTGTAGCGAGCTTTTGAAATTGTTCTGCTTAGCTCAATAAACTCTACCGCTTTATTATACACTTTCCTCAGTAACTGAAGACCGGTCCTGGGCTAAATATTGCCAATTCCCGCCAAATGTGTTTCTTTAGAAAATTATTTGTAGTTATTGGACTAAATAAACATCAGTTTTCCTCCCCATAGGGATTAATTTTATCAATGATTATTTTTATCTTTTTCGCTAAAGCAATAATGACGTCATCAAATTAATGTCACAGTTCCAGGAATAATAAATTCATAATTACATAATCGAACTTAAAACATTCTTTCAGAAAGCATGTTTTCCTACATGCGTTCCTTAAATATCAGAATGGATGTATTTTATTTTCGTCCCTTCATTATTAACTTCTGCATATATAATGGTCGCCTTGCTCTTCCATCACTTCCTTTATCCATAGATCTTGATCTGGTGTTCAGCTGCATATTTCCGTTAAATGTATTTAATACAATATTTTTATTAAAAGCCGAAATGCACCTCTATAACGTGCATGTTTCACCAATATTAAGCTAGCTGATGATGTCCATGCTGATAAGGCCTCACCCAAGTGACCGAGAGGTCTAAAGTGCTCACGATTACGCTTTACTGCCGTCTCACCTCAGTCTGCATGGGTTCGTGTCTCGGGTTCGGCAGATGTAGGCTTGTGAGAAAGCTTGCCAGTAGCTTCTCGTGGGTCGGTG
>QKMX01230915.1:6701-20352 GCA_003401595.1 Venustaconcha ellipsiformis | reverse complement strand
TTGACATGTTATGTAGTTATGTTTTTCAAACAATATACTGAAATATTATTATGTGTAAAAAAAATTTTATATAGCCCGCACCCTTATATAAACCGCACCCCCCTTGTGGGGTTTAAATATCCATAGTTTCTTATCTTTTATAAAGATGTCATTATTTCTCTCAGTACAAATGAATGATGCTTTAAGATGAAAAACAGAGGGGTGAAGTAGAAAATGAGGCATGCTCTAAATATCAACTTGGTTCATATTTTGTTCTGAATATATGTTTGTGGTATATAACCATGAATATTGGTACAAACTTAACAGTACACAGCCAGTACATTGAACTGAAGGCAAAGCTAAAGATGTACAACAGCAAAAGTGTATGCTTTTATGACATTTATTCAGCATACAGAAATGTATGGTTTTATTAACATTTATTAAGCATTCAGAAGTGTATGCTCTTATAAACATTTATTAAGCATACTTAAATGTATGCTTTTATTAATATCTATTAAGCATACAGAAGTGTATGCTTTTATTAACATTTAATTATATATAGATGTACTAGATGTACAGACAGAGGGAGAGCTGTATGTATATTGACACAAAAATTGGTAATGATGCTGTAGTCACAATGAGAGAGAGTGTGTATATTGACACAAAAATTGGTAATGTTGCTGTAGTCACAATGAGGGAGAACTGTGTGTGTATATTGATATGAAAATTGGTAATGATTGAATAGTTGCAAAATATTTGCCTACATTTCTAGCTAATCAAGCTTTACTTCAGGTGGAGAAGCAGCTTACAACAAGACAAGCACAAAACAAAAGAGAAATATGAACAATTTAAATATTTGAATGACAACAAATTTACTTAAAAAAGAGTTAAATTATGAGGAAAATTAAATGAAAAATATGCTTGCTTGGAACTGAAGAAACACTTGTAAAAGTTTAAAATCTAATCAAAGGTGGCATAAATGCCTGTGATCCGTGTGGGGTGATCGTCATAGATGACTGTTATTCATATGGATTGATCTAGATAAATGCCTGTATCCATATGGAGAACATAGTTTCAGTGACCTGATTCCAAGCTAAAAGATCAGGACAGAAACCATTCATAATGAAAAGCCATGCCATTTAAGACCAGAAATTACAACATGTACAAATCATTATATCCTGCTAAAGTTATTTGTGGAGAATGTAGTGGGATACTAAAAAAGAGATAATAATAATAATAATAATTACTGACAGGAGTATTGAGTAGTTTTACTGCCTAAATGCAAAGGAGATGGTCAATAAATTCAGAATTGTTTTCATTGGGATGGTCATTTCCAAACACTTTCCCATGTACCTTTAGTATATTTTAGAGAAGCAGCAAAATCTCCATGGTTTAGGGTAGGAAGTAAGTTTATGTATTGTCATTGGTTTGTCATTGGTGTGTTATGTGCACAAGTGTCACACACAATGTCAGTGTGGTAAGGTGTTGGGTCATGACTTAGTTTCTTATAAAAACTGTTTGAAAGTTGCCTTTTCACTTGAGATTTTATTTTAGATATTCATGATAACAACTAAAGATATATTTTCTGCTTTCTTGATGACAATGTCATGCAGGTTTTCAGTGACTGCTAATTTTGTTAGGTTAAATGACCTTTTAAATGACTATTGATGCAAATTATTGTCAGTTTTCCACCATTGACAAAAGTGCCCTTAGGGCTGCGACTTTCCTTAGGGGTGGAACATAATTGCTTTTTGGGTAGAATACACAGAATTCATCATGACTGGAATTAAAATTGAACTTTTCCTTTAGATTAATTCTCCATGCAAGACTCTCAGAGTCTTCTTTCAATTCAAGCACATTGTAATTTTGTAGCAGGAGACGAATATGGAGGTTTTTGGAGACAATTCCTCTGAGGATAAGTTTATGACTGGACTATTTTCCGTCTGGTTTGTGGAGAGGGATTACATACATACATACACACACACACACACACGCATGCACGCACACACACTGTCAGCCATTACATTAAGTTAATTATTATGTATTGCAAATATGCTGCATCCACTGACTTCATTAAATAAATTGCCAATTCTGTACTCTGTTTCAGGTTTCAGAAAATGTAAGATAACTTCACTAAATGCATAACAGTTGACTCTATGTTCAAAATGAAAACAGAAAATATAGTAATAAAATGTGATGCATTTTAGCTAAATTTCATTCCTAATCACTTTGGAATCCCCTCCTTATTCGTTCGTTCATTCATTCATTCATTCATTCATTCTGCCTTCATTTGATAGTAGTTTAATAGCAAAGCCATTTTGCCATACTATATTTTCAGGACTGTTTGTGATGAAGATTTACTAGCCATTGCCAAGCACTGTAAGGATTTGGAACAACTTGATATTTTGGGTACCAGGGAGGTTTCGGCGTTTGCTGCTCAAAGGTTTGTATGTTTTTCCTCCCCAAAATGGAATGTAATCTATATCTTCTGCATGAATATAGAATCCAGACATTACACTTAACTGATTTCTTCTTCAAATATGTTACCGGATCATAATACCTTAGGAGAACTACTACCACATAGCAAATTCAGTCCTCTGAGGCCAAAAATCTGTTTAGCTAAAAAGTTAAAAGTTATCTGCCCATCTAGTCAGTAGTTAATAGAGTGATCTCCCCTTGATATAGGGATTGTTGTCAGAGTCCATGAATACTCCACTAATTGCTTCTGCTTATGCAGAGTAGCACACTGTCTACCAAAAGAGAGGCCTGGCAATCCACATACAGTTGTTTGGGAAGTTTGTGACTTTAAAACAAGATGGAGGAGTGTTCTTTTCCAAGGGAAGTATACTGCATTTATAAATTTCCAACATTTATATTTTTTCAACAAGGATTCTGGCTTTTCAATATCATCACTTTGTTGTCCTCAGACACTTAGGTGCCCTTGGTATGTACCTGGTAATATGTCCTATATAGCTATATTTAATTATGTGCAGGTCTGGTGAGTGATATTGAAAACTTTTGTGATATTGCTGCTACTGCTGGATACATATTACAGGTAAGTTTTCTCTATTAATCCAGGCTTAACATCCACTTTGTAGTTATATACATTGACACTTTACTTATTTTACTTGTACCATCATCGTTTGACCTTTCCTACAGATAATATTATCTTATAATTGGTATTATAGCATCCACTTCATAAGTATAAATAGTGACATTTTGGCACATTTTTATGTGAATGTATTGTGTTTACTATAGAAAATTGCTCTATAATTTTGGCCACAGTCATAGCATTCACTTCATAGTTGCTTTAAGTGATGCTTCAGTGACTTAACTTGTATAGCTAGTCAGTTTGGCCTGTCCTACAGGTGACTTTTATTAGTATTAATATTTTAGTGTCCACTTCATAAGTATTAATAGTGACTTTCCAATTCTTCACCTCTTTTGGTGGCCACATGTGCCCTCCTACAGGTAATTGTCATAGTGTGTAGCTCTGCACATACTCTGAAGTTCATAAAGCAAGGTGTGTGTTGCACTACACCTATATGTATTGTCTGCTCTATCTTGCATTACAGATTTATAGTAGGCAAAACGAGACTGTCAACCATGCTACATGTGTAGGTTACTCCAGTTGCTGATCTGTGAATATATGTCATACTTGCATATTATGGACAGAAGTCAATGAGATGAAGTACCATGGGTACTGAATGGGAAGGAGCAGAAAAACGCTTTGAGGGACAAGTCATCAATTTGTACAGTAAGATTTGCTTACTTGATGGAGAGTGAGATAGAGAGCAAACCAGCAGTCTCAGTACCAACTCAATTATCAGAATTATGGACTGGCAACATGAATTAGTATCCTGTACCACATCTCAATCTCAAGAACTGTCATGCCAACCATGATGGCCCTGTTCTGTCAAGACTGAACTCTGCCATGTACCTCTGATTGTAATGGGTCTAAGTCACAGTCAATTATATAGTATCAGCCACCAGAAGAATGAGGTAGGTCCCTTTTCACAAACTCAGGTTATACAGGTATTCTCATGGATCAGTCTCACCTGCATAATGCCATTAGGCACTACCTGTGTATGGTGCCCAGCTTAGTGCCTCAGTATCCTTTGGTACTCAAAAGGAGCCTTTACTTGTTGAATGCTTGGAATTCACTGTATCTTACTCAGGACATTGTGAGTTTAGTGAGCTACCAACCTCCGCATTCTTTAGCTACTCACAGATAATATGAGATGTTAGCTTTAACACTTTTATCCAAAGACAATGAAACTTGATTGCGAGTCCCTTTGGCGTTATTAGATATTTGATGCATGATGACTCAATTTTATGAGCTTTGATTGAAAATATTGTATGCCTACTGCCACCAGCGTTCTGTCCTCCTATCTTCACAACAACTGCCTGGACTAAAGTTCAGCATCTGTTGATATTTAATGAAAAGGAAGAATCTACTTTCGAATTACTTCCACAGGCTGTTAGAGTTGCCGACATTCAGGGCTAGCTGATATCATCAATTACAAGACCCAAGCATCAACTCTTTTTCTCACAATGAAACCTTCCCTTGAACTTTTGTTCGTAGTTCTGTAAATTCCACACACCAGTTTTCAAATTGGAAAACCAGAAGGCAACCATGATATCACACCTATGGGGATGACAAAGCCATCCTCAGTACACATGGTATGGAAGTCTTTTAGTTGGTGCACTAAGTCATGGCTATGTGCTCTATTTAGGATGTAGAATCAATAGTAATCTTTCAACAAGCAAATTCAGCATATCATCTCCCAACCAGTAATCTACAAGACATGCTTCAGAATCTGTTTCCAGAATATCCTGCTTCTTAAACCGAGCTGCCCAATGCTGTAGTATCAGTTGCAATGAACTAAAAACTGGCAGAATTAGATGCAGTGCTCTCTGCCTTCCCCTTTCTTAAGACCATCATACAGCCAGGCTACGATCACAACCTTGATGACAATCTGCAAACAAGCCAACAAGGAGACTAATTTCCCTCCCTCATGTATCTGCCATAACATGATGTGTCATGCTAAAAACATGATTTTGTCAATCCCAAACCTCCTGACATGGTCGCTAAATACATGAATTTTAGTAATCTTCGAAAAGAAATGATAAAACCAGCAGTATATGCCCATTACATATAATATGTATAAACAGAAAGCAGTCCTTATTAGAGCTGATATAAAACTATCTTTCGGGCAGTTTAAATAGTGTCAATTTAAAAGGCAAAGAGGTCGGGTATAAAACCTCTATTTTTATTACTTAATTTGCTGACAGTATCTGGTATGAAGTTTTAAGTGCTCCGAAGACTGCAGTGGGTGAGCCCACTGTGCTGCTTTGCATAGATTAAATTCACAAAGTGGAACAACCCAATATATGTAAATCAAAGAGATGCTTGATGCATGTTGAAGAATAAAAGCTATTATGAGTCATTGCCTTGAATGTTTAATCCCTCTGTATCTCTGTATTAAGATTTATGACAAATTTGTGAACAGCAGCAATGTTTCTTTGAAGTCAGATTTTACTCCATACATGAGACACAAAGCATAATTATTTCATGTCAGAATATTGTTCAGGTGTGATTGACTTTTGAAAGTAATTCAGGAAGCAAACAGATGCTAGCAAAGCCCAACAAAATTAAATTTCAGAACTCCTGGTTGGTGGATTTTTACTTTGGATGGCATGTCAGCAGTGGTAGAGGTACATTCTTTGACAATACTGCAAACATCATATGGAGATAAGTCATCCCTCTGTGTATGATGTCCATTGAAATAGGATCACCACCTGTATGTAACATATCTGACAATCTGAAAATTCAGATATTTTTATTATTATTATTTTTTGTTATCTTGTTAAAATACTAACTATTAATGGACCTGGTGTTTTTCAGGATGATTTTAGCCATAGACTCACTGAAAGATGATAATAAACACACATTCATGTTTGCACACTTGATTGTGTTGATGAAGTGTTAATGCCTGTACTGGACAGAGGTGTTCTATTACTGCTGTATTACTTTGCTGCTACCATTAAGCTTCAAAATATTATGCCCTCCACCTTCCCCAATGAAATGGTCAGTCCCCGAAGTGATGTATTTTAAATTTTTAATAACGACAAACATATCTCATGATCAGTCTGTATCAAATACAGTTTTGATAATGCTAATGTTATGGTTGTCCAGAACAACTCAGCTCTAAACAGGATTCACTCAGAGAATGCAAATGGAGAAGTTAAAAGACCAGTACCATCCAGTTTCTAGTGAAAGTGGTGATGAACACTCATGACACTTGCATTGCCTTCAAACCTTCTATTGAAAGTAGTAAAGACTGCATTTAATTAAGCTTGTAGTTTGAAATCTAATGGATTTTAAAGACATAAACTTTGTGTATGTTTATATTTAATGTCAGTATTGTTGTGATTATGCGAGTGCTTGCACATATGTGTATGGGATTCATATTTGACAATACTATGTGTGCCAGTTTTTCTTTTCTTTGTATTAAATGTATTGAGAAAGATGGACAAGTTATAATCAGATTTGAATTTCTAATCAGCTTATTCTTATTTATTTTGGGCCCTATTTACACGGTTTTTAAGAAGTTCCTGCAGTTTGCCTATAAGACACTATTTACCTGTTTAGGACACTCACAGTTGTACTCCACATCAGTCTCTGCAATTTCAGCAGGAAATGGCCAGACCACCTCCATTAACTACCTGGACTACAGTCTACAAAAACATCAGGTGTATTAAATCTTGAAGCAAGATATGATATCTCTTGTTACTGTCCTTCTCTGCCCTGGTTTTCTTGTCAACAAGCACAATTCTGACATCGTACCATGACAACATTTTGTTCATCTAGCTATGGTGTTCAACACTAATGGCAACAAAATTTTGTCTGTCAGCTCTACTGTTGTGAGTAGACTTATCTCAAATGGTAAGGTGTAACCAAGTTACCAGATCTTTGAGTTCTTGTTTCAGATCTCCGATGTCTTGTCATAGTAAAAAATGATCATGTCCATGTTCATAATATTCCAGGCCTTCTAAATATACTGGTGAACTTTTCCTGGAAGATTCAACTAATACAAATGGAACGGTCTCTTCATCCCTTGGTTTCACTCAATTATATACCCAATTGGATTAACCAGTGGCAGACCTATTCACAACAAGATGGAAGGTCCAACTACAAACCTTTGTCTCACCAGACCTGGATCTGAAGGCCTGTAGGTTAATACAGCATAGTTGAGTAAGCTTACTTTCCAATAAAACTGATTCTGAAAATGATACAGCAAACAAGAATTGGAGTGTCACCTAATTCCGATTGCTTGACTGAAATGGGAAAAATCGTGGATCAATGACCTCATCAATCTAGCAACAGAAACATCCAGGAAAATTTAAATATTACCTTATCTGCTGAAGCAGTCATGATGGCAGGTGTTTCATCCCAAGCCAGAGTTGCTGAACGTGCATGTCTAAATCATATTAATATAAAACAAGTTCCCAGTAACAAACAGTTCTCAACAACCAGTGGTGGAGAATTCACTGAAGGAAGATGGCCCTCCATTTCAAATGTGTATGAATTCAAATGTAAAATCTTCATGCAGTGATGTGCCCAAGAACATATTATACCACTGCAGTCATCAGAACTTCAAATAACTTTCTACTCTTGTTCTTTGATGAAAAACATTTAGCACCAATGACAGTCAAATGCTATTCTATGATCTCTGACACCCTGCATCATTATGAAAGAGAGGATATCTGACCAAAGACCAAACACCTATCTGATCTTCTGTCCAGTTTTGATTACAAACGTCCAAAGACATTGGCTCTTTGCCCAATATGCAATCTATCATGGTACTAACCTGGCTGAACAAGACACGATTTAAACCACACTTATAAGCCTCATTAATTCACCTCTCATATAAGGCATGCTTACTCACTGTATTAGCAACAGCATGCAGAATCAGCAAAATACATGCTTCATCAATGGACTACATGCAGTTTCAACAAGATGGGTATCATTCATGACGGCCACAGCTTACTTTGACAAGAACAGGTTCCCATGAATAACTGAAGTAAATAAATCCACTCAAATGATCACAACTATTGTCTCTTCAAAGACTGTCGATTACATTAGGAATAACTGATTTCAAGTAAATCATCCAATAAATAAAAAAACAGATGCAATACAGAATGCAGAAAGAGGTTTAAATAAAATCAATAACTCATTAACAAGGTCAAGTACTTGACTGAATTTCCAGGTGCTCACCAATCAGGAATTAGATCAGACTGGTTTTTCCAGAAAATTCTTTACCTGAATTGAACATATCAACATGTTTACTCTGATTAATTGTACATTTGTACTCTCTTTTGAGACTGTGAATGTGTTTACAAGAATGACCTTATCTTAAAATGCAAACTTACAGTTATAAAGAATATTCTGATTTAATATATGAATTAGCAGGTGACCTTTATAAGCCATAATCATAAAATTTAACACAAATAACAGATATACATAACAAAAATGATGACATATCAGCACCGACACTTTTGTCCTGGATAACATGGGTTTTTCATTCCACATATCTGGAAATTGCCCCAGATCAAATGAATTTGCTACACATTCTTCTCATGAAGTTAGGGAAATCACCACAACCCACCTGCATTTGTGTAAAACTGTTACCTATCTGATATTATCCATGCAGTCGGATTGAAATCAAAGTCTGCTTTCTCCTTATTTTATCTTGGAGATCTTTCATTCCAAAAGGCTCAACTCGACTTGGTGGGATCTGTATAGCCATGGTGCAACCCTGCCTGAGTCTATCAAGAGCTTCATAAGAACACTGCTTCAAGACTTTTGATAGATTTACATGAGGCCATTCAAAGCTGCATCCCGACATATGCAGTCTATTCTCCAATTAGGGTTATCTTGAAGCTGTCTCACATACCATAGGGGACTGGAGATAGAAGATAGCCTTTCCATGGCAGGGAAATCTAACTTCCTGCACTTCAATTATTCTTCTAAGATATTATGATAAAGTAATGTATTTAAAAGAAATTTTTTTCTACATTTCTTCATTTATACTCACCTGATCATAATACACATTCATCCTCCTTACAGTTACATTTGAATAGAAGCATTCCTTCTGCTCCAGTTATTACTGAAGTATTTATGGGATTTAGTGCTGATCCCTGTATCAAGTGAAGATCACTCTAACTACCACATAGGTGGGCAGATAACTGTTAACTTTTTAGCTAATAGGTATTATGATTAAGTGTTATTGAAGAAACATTTTACTACAAAAATTGGTTTTGAATATGTATGCTGATTATTTTTATTTTCCTATTTCCAGTAAACTAAACTGGTTTTACATTCATTTATTATACAGGAATCAACATCTCCAATATGCAAGTTTCACATGTTTTATTTAATGGCATGTTTCCCCTTGGTAACCTCATTTTATATGTTGATAGCTCAGCCTTCATACCTATAATTAGAGTTAAAATAAGGGTGTTCTGCATTTAAATTTCTAAACCAGTCTAAGTGATATGACTCCATTTCATATTTAGGACAATGATTACAGTATTTGGAGTTCAAGCTCTTGTTTTGAAGGAAAATATGGATTATGTTTCAGAGTTTCTGAGATACTATGAATATGTGCACAGTGTATATTATTTTGTTTATACATTATACATTATGTTAATGTTAATATTATGATACAAAATTAATGTCAGAGCTGGTTTACATTCAAAGACATATTTTGCACCCAGACTTAGCATCAGTGTCAGTACAATCACAACAGTAAAGATACTGATATGCAGGAAAATTGATTAGCTTTATTATTACATAAATTATCTGAACAGAGATAAAATTAACCATTATCCAATGTCCAGATATATTGGTCAGTGATAGTAGGCTAATATTTTGCAGTTAACAGTTACCCATGATAGCTTTAGATGTTTGCAAAATTGTGAAACATTTATTAGAAGTTAATAAGGCCACTGAGGCAACAAGTCAGGTTGGCTTGATCAGATATTAAACCTGCAACCTTTGAATGTTGAGTCAAATGTTCCACTAACCGAGCTCTTGCATAGGAATAGAACATGTTTCATGTATGGAATACATCTTGATCCAATCAGTGAGAAGAACATGAAATTTCTTTGAAAGAATATTTTGTTGTCTTTAACTTGGTTGAATGAAGATGAAGCCAGAATTGACACTTGCAAGTTCATTTGTATTCCTACAGATACAACTATTTAAATATTTTTAGAAAGGTTTTGACACATATTTATTCATTTTATTAATTTTTGGTCACATGATCACAAAATATTTTCATTTTCAAGACTAATTCCTCATATTCTTAAAATGTTTTGAGCAGATAAACTCAAGCTCAAGGTTTAAATCTGAATAAAATGATATTATGTATTTTCATTGGAATCATATAATTTTCAGGAACTTTGTAAAGCCGGTGGGGATGGGGTCATCCTGCTTGGTTTACATGAGTGATTGGATCCCAAGTAGCATTTGGGGATTTGTTGCTTGATATCATGTTTCACGCTAAAAAATTCTCAAGAAAACATGGTCAGTATTTTGGTATGACAGAGGTTATCTTTTTTTGAATAATATTTATATTTGTTTTTGTTTTCTTCACAGGATTCTGGAGAATTGTAAAAAGCTGATTATGTTTGATGTGTCTTTTTGCTCAGGGATAGACTTTCCCATGATGGAAACATGGAAAAAGGATTTCCCCCATTGTGAGATAAAGAAGAGCTATCAAAATTAGTTGGTGTCTTTTGTACTGTACAGATCCACATTCTCAACTTGGTAAATAAAATTGTTATCTTGAATTCATTTTAATTTAATGTTTATCTATTTTTGGGATTTTCCAGTTCCTACAAGTCATAAAGATGTATGGATCTACATTCTCAATTAGTCCACAAAATGATTAACCTGGATTCACTTTTAACAAAGGATTTTATTGAAGTAATCTTTTCAATAAGGGTTAAATTTCTTCTGCTCCACCTGCTGAGCAATTTTTTTACTTCAACTTTGTTGAATAATTAAGTTGTGCCATATCCTCCAAATTCAAAGAGAAATCTACTCCCCATAACCAAGAGAAAATCAACTCAGTGCGAGCCATAAATAAAAGAAACTGAACTCAATGCAAACCATAACCAAAAGAAACAGAGCTCAATGCAAACAATATAATAACCATGAGAAACAGAGCTCAATGCAAACAATATGATAATAACCAAGAGAAACTGAGCTCAATATAAACCATAGACAAAAAAGGAGCTCAATATAAACCATAACAGAGAGAAACTGAGCTCACTGCAAACCATAACCAAGAGACACTGAACTCAGTACAAACCATACCCAAGAGAAACTGAGCTCAATACAAATCATAACCAAGAGAAAATCAATTCAGTGCAAACCATAAATGAAGGAAACTGAGCTTACAGCAAACCATACCCAAAAGAAATTGAGCTCAATGCAAACCATACCTAAGAGAAACTTAACTCCATGTAAACCATAACCAAAAGAAACTGAGCTTACTGCAAACCATAACCATAAAACTAAGATCATTGCAAACCATAACCAAGAGAAACTGAGCTCAATACAAACCATAACAAACAGAAACTGAGTTCACTGCAAACCATAAAAAGAATAAACTGAACTCAATGCAAACCATAATCAAGAGAAACTGAACTCAATGCAAACCATAGCCAAGAGAAACTGAACTCAATGCAAACCATAACCGAGAGAAATGGAGCTCAATGGCAACCATAACTAAAAGAAACAGCTCAGTACAAAAATACAGAGATGCTGCTAGTTTTGATGAACTGTCCTTGTCAGACATGACATTATTAAGCTTGTAGTTTATTTTACCTACGATTCTCTGCAAATGGTCTGAAAATTAGTGGCATAATGCAGAACCAAATGAAATATTTTTACTTTCATATTGATGTAAACCTAAAAAGAACTATGTTGAATAAGAGCCATTTTCTGCCTTCTCCAAATGGTTCTTCTTGTAATGAATATTACAAGTATGTGGTGATTTGATTTAAGATTTGGAATAAGTTGTGTGTCCACAGTCAGTGCCATATTAACCGTTTGTATCAACAATGCTAAAGAAGATGTGCAACTTTTCCATGTATTTCGTATTGATACTTATCAGTGTTTGTTCCTGTGTTTCTGGAATGAAAGATATCATAATTGCTTTATCTTATTTTTCATTAACTTCACATCAACACCAACACATTCATTCTTGCCTTTGGTTCATATCAAGGACTTGGATATGGAACCCCGTTCTGAGGACATTTTTTCTAACTAACAATGGAGTGAAAAGACACGCAGTTTCTGGCAGTAAAGTTTATAATAAACAGTGATGTATCGAGGAGAACATTATATGATTCTTTGTAAGGAATATGACATTTTACTGCTAGCACCAATCGTATGTACTGTCAATCAAACTAAAGACAAAAATAACATTTAAATTGGCTGTTGGAGCAAATGATGTTATTGTAATGTTTAACGCCATTTTTAGCACAAGATTGACTATACATGGCGGTCAGTATAACTGGTGGAAGAAGCCTGGAAAACACAGGGAAGAAACTCTGACAATACGTTAGACGAGCCTGAAACTCGAAAACACGCAGAGGTGAGATGACAGTGATCTGCAACGGTGAGCACTTTAGACCACTCGGCCACTCGAGCCCAGCATGTGATGTAAGGATTGGTGAAGAATTGATTCTAGAAGACAAAAATGGTGTGGAGAATCCAATGTGTTATTTTTCTACAAAATTAAACAAGAACCAGATAAATTATTTCACATTCAATAAGGAAGTTTTGACTGATAGTGGCTTTGTAACACTTTGAAGTGTGTTCAGCCCAATCTTCGATTATTGTATTCAGTGAACAAAACCCACTTACTTTCATTAACAAAAGTAAAATCAAAAGTCAGAGATTGTTAAGGTGAGTTTGATGTTTTATTGATATTAGGCAGTTCAAGGGAAATGGTAATCTAATAGTAGTTGCACTTTTACGTGTATAGAAGAACTTTATTGCTTTATTTTGTTTATATCTTTCTTTTTGTATTCTAAGACATCTACCTGTGCAATTTTAATTATTATGGTATCAAATATATATTTAACTAAAATCTGTATAATTATGATTTGTTGAAAACATTTTTCTTTTTCTGGGGAGTTGTTTTAGATATTTAATTTGTATTGTGTGTTGATATATATATATATATATATATATATATAATCTTCCTATGCATCCTACGAACTTCATTTACCCATAACTATTTTTTATTCTGACTTGGGAAAATATTGATGGAGAGAGAAAGGAAAGCATGATCAGATAAACGACAAAGATGAAAGAGGAAAGAAAGGAAGGAAGGAAAATGAGGATTAGAGATAAAAAGATAGAAAAAGAGGAGATATCAGGAAGTTCATTTCGGTTTTTCAGTTATTCAGCCCAGATCAAACTGGCTACAGTGAAGGTCAGTGGGCATACACCCAACTGACGTAGACATGTATCCTTTGATCCATCTTACTAATTGTCGTTAAGTGTTAAGAAAACACATGGTTACTTTCTTCAAAATTTAAATATAACATACCGAGGTTCATCTTTAATCGAGCAAGAGATGCATAT
>QKMX01230889.1:0-10068 GCA_003401595.1 Venustaconcha ellipsiformis | reverse complement strand
ACATTATCCTGACAACAGGCCGATCAGTCCTAATACTAACATCTTAATGCATAGCGCCAAGAGAGACAACTGTTAGTACCATTTCTTAAAGTCTTTGATATGACTCGACCGGAATTTAAACAAGCGACAACCCGTATTCGAAGCGGTCGTTCTAACCACTAGGTCACCGGAACTTAAAAGCTACAGCCTCGGCTGACATCTCCAGCAGAACTATGTAATCGTCTATTTGGAATAAATTATGTGAAATGGTTTATTTTGTATGTTATTTCAGTGATGGTAATGAAAAGAATGAAGAGGGGGATCATTTCTTATAAGGTACATAAGTTAACTATATGCTGGCACACATAAAATTACATAAATAAAACTACCTCAGTAAACAGCCGTCAGCTACCTCAATAAAACAGCCGTCAACTATTTTAATAAAACATCCGTCAACTACTTTAATAAAACAGCCGTCAGACCCCTCAGTAAACAACCGCCTTCTACAGAAATTTGGAATTTGTATAGTTTTGCTGAATGATGTTATTACATTTGTAGTATTGCAACAGATTAGAAAAAGTTTTATCATGAGTTCTCCCGACATAGCATTATGCTATTTTATATATTTTTAAAAAAAGGACAAAAATGAATAGGAGAAAGAGAAAAGACAGAATGAATGATTGAATAAATATGGACAATGCGTGATTGTTCAGTCAATAAAGTAAATAATTCCTACCCTGTCGCGTGACACTGGAATTATAATGACGAGTGCCACGTTGCAGGAAACATAGGACTCTTTTATAATGTGCTGGAAAGCATACATAGATTTATATGTAAGTGTGGTGATGCAGTACTTTTATACCGACGGTTAACATCGATTTTCAACGCTTAACTCTTTTTTGATATGGAGTGAAGATGGAGCTCCGATTCTCATTGTTTACTTCACTGTTTTAATTTTTAATTCAATTATTTTGGAGGATGATGACATCAAAGAAATATCAATTTACATAATTTTTCATTTGCATGTTTCGACAAAGCCGAATGTTTCTGAAGATTTTCTATAACAAACAAACTCAGAATAAAAAAATACAATCTCTGCCAGAATCTGCGAATTAAAGAAAAGCCATTTTACATAAAGTAGTACAGCTAAACCACTTTTCGGTTCCCAGACCCGAACTTCTGTCTACATTCCCTATGGCTTTTCCCTACTGATAACATTTTGCACACGAATATATCTGACCGTAGCCCACGAGAGTCAACGTGGAAGCTTTGCTTGTAATGGGTTTTGGAGCTCGCATGCAGATCGATATATGCTGGCAACACATGGATTTATTGTAAGAGTATTGCAGGTTGCTATTATATAATGTTATAAGAAAAAATACCGTTATATGCTTATAGTAATATTAAAGACATTATAGCTGCGGCTAATGCATGATGAATTAAATAGCAGACCAGTTGTTGAATTTGTACCGTCAAAGAAAAGCTTAAATCCCTATTTAGCTTGTATGTGTCATATCGATTTGTCAAAGAGGCCCTAACCGTGTCATATAATTTTTCAAAGATTTGTCCGGGTTATAAATTGAATTAGAATGAACATGTCGAAAAATTTGAGAAGAATATAATAAAGTGACAGAAAAGTTGTTGCATGATGTTGTACAAAAAGAAAATTATGTGATGATTAACAAAGTATGATCTACAATGAAAAGCCAGAGACCATAGCATACATGTATGATTGTTTGGATAATAGATAGTCGTGTAAGAGTTGGTGTGATATTTAATAACGGACCATTATAAAAAATATGGAATACGGACTTCATAGAAAAATGAAATTATCCTAGCAAGGACTTCGCATATTCGGTTGGGTACAAGAAGATTAGGATGTTCATTTAGCTTAGCCTGATGTAACACAATGCATTGCCATCAATAGGAAGCACTGTATAATTCATGGCCGGAGAATCATGTCTGATTCCGATGCAGAAAGGCAACACACAAATGAAAGGCGATACAGGCAGGAGGATGAAGCAACCAGAAGCTCAACGAAAGTCTAAAGTTTCGGCATTTATAATTGTAGTCCTTCGAATCTGAAGAGAACGGGTTCTGTGCAATCATCTGTGGACACGGATATAGCTGCAGTCCTAGTCTAGACTTGCATAGCGGATGACAGATGGGGCATTGGAAATCCGTTTTAGTGACAGGGAGGAACGCTAAACTGTGTCGACGCTCCCGAGCTGCCACCACCTGCCTCTGGTGCTCATTTTCATGGCCAGTTGATATCTTATGGGTAACATCACGCTAGAGGGTTCGGTCTTGTGATGCTTTTTCAAGCTCCGATGGTTTAGGCCGCACCACTTTAAGCTATCTTTCAGGGTGTCTTTGTAGTGCTCAATTGTTTGGCTTTGTTTTTTTTTTCGGCCATGTGCCAGTTTATCAAAGAAAATCTGTTTCGCCAAGCGGATGCCATCTGATCTGATATCATGACCTGGCCAGCAACGTTGACTTTGAGCAGCATTGCCTATACGATTGTTGTTTTGGCTTTATACACGATTTTGAGGTTGGCAACCTTATCCTGCCACATGATTGCAAGGATAGAACGGAGATCCTGCACATGAAATTTCTCCGGCTGCCTGATGTGGTATATAACTCCAAGTCTTGCAGCCGTAGAAGGGGTATATGAGGACCACTTTACACACTTTCAACTTGGTGGATAGATTAACATTGTGAGGGTCGTGTAATCTGTTGTGAAGCCTTCCTAGTGAATGTTTTGATTAACTCATCCTTGCTTTATTTCCTTATCAAACGATTCATCGTTGTAAATGAAACTGCTGTCCACCATTTTCAGTTCAGTGACGCAAGATGATGTCTAGTTGTGGACACGGGTATTTGTGGCTGGCTGGAAAATAATTTAAGTGTTGCCAAGGCTAATTGTTAAACTGAATAGCCTAGAGGAAAAGTAAAACTTACTAAGCATTGTCAGCGGGCCACTTTTCTTGTGTGCCATGGGGGCATATTCATCAGCAAACAAGGCTTCCCGTATGAAAACGTTCAGCGTCTTTGTCTTAGATTGTCAAAGAGTGAAACGTTGAGCCGGTATCTTATATGCATTCCCTCTTGGAGATCCTAGACGGCGTGGTGTAGGACACATGTAAAGAAGATAATGAAGAGGACGAGTACCAGGACACAACCCTTTTGACCTCATTCGAGAGCCCGAAGTCTTCAGATGGGTTGCCGTTTGAGAGAACCTGTCCTTTGATGCCATCATGGAAGATTTGAAGGATCTAGGCGAATTAACGCAGACAGCCATACTTTGTTAGTACAGACCAGAGAGCCCCCATCTTGGCTGTATCGAAGGCTTTGGTGAGATTGATAAAGAAGGAGTGTATGTATAAGTTTTGCTAAATACATTTTTCCTGGACCTGCCTAACAATGACTGCATCCAGGCAGAAAACCGCACTGAGCCTCAGTTAGGTTAGCTTTCACACAGTAATTAACCGGTTCAAGATGACTCAGGCAAGAACTACCAGGAGGAAGATGCCCCATTAGTTGCTGAAATCAGTTTTACTACCGTTGTTCTTTAAGAGGAAAACGATCAAGGAATCGCGGGAATAATCTGGAATTATTTCTAGTTCCCAGATGATCTAAAGTATATCACGGGATAACTTTAATTGCAATGGATCATGCAGATTTGTAAACTTAAACTGGGATTACATCCTTTCTTAGGGTCCTGTCCGAGTTCATTTGGTGGGTAGCCTTCTTGGTTTGGTCACCCGATTGATTTATTTGAATTTCTCCTGGACTGCCTGTTGGTAGATCTGTTCGTGAGCAGTGGGGTTGACGGAGGATGACGTGTCAAGCAACTCCCTTAAGTGTTCAGCCAAGCAATTTAGCTGTTGTTCCTAATATTTAATCAGTGTCGATCCACCTGCTAAGAAAAAATGAATGGATCATGTCCTTAAAGGGCAGTAGGCAGATATTAATGAACTTTGGAACTGTTTAGAATGGTGACTATCAGCGTAGTGTTGTACTTCCACATCCTCCTTATCCAACCACTTTTATCTCATACCACGCAGTTCAGTCTGGGCCTGTCCCTAGACGTGTTTGAACTTGTCTGCCTCAGAAGTGGAACTTAAGTCGTTTTCCCATTCTACATATATTTGTTCTTATCCTCGATAAGCTGAGCATAGCACTCATTGTTTTCATCACATCAGTCCTCATGCATGTGTTTCTGAGGTCTCAAAATGGCCTTTGCTGTTTATGTAACAACATTCTTAAACTGGCACTAATTTTAAGAGCTGACATAAGCCAGTTGTGCTTTGGCCACTAGATACCCGTAGAGTGCCTTTTTAAAACTTCGGCATCGACGGTAGTCATGTTTTAGTCACACTTTGTTTAAAAGGTGTTCTGACGGTCTTCGTATTCTGCGCTGAGTGGGAACGATACATTTGTTGAGAATTAATCTTATCAGTCAGTGGTCGATCTAACAATCAAAACCTCGTATAACTCACGCCATTATGACGTCCTGCACAGTATGTTCTCATCACATTTGCCCAGAAGGAGCAAACCATTCCTGTTCAGATTTCCAATTCCCTATATTAACCTTTTCGCAGGTCAAGTTTTATTTCCAAACTTATATATATATACCAATGAGGAGAGTGATAAACGTGAAACACGTCAATAGCCGCTGTTTTGAATAGGCGATCATGTCCAAACTGAATCATGCTAGTGATCATACACAACAGCCTCAAAAATACAAGGAGAATCTGTGCGAACTCAAGTTTGGTGGCATTGAATTGCCTATGGAGCTACCAACATAAATAAATTAGAACGACTCAACCCTGATATCTGCATTAATATTTATGTTTAGAAAAATAGCCTTCTGCTGATTAATCTATCCACAACTTCCTTTCATGTACAGTTCAGAATTGATTTGTTATTGTTCAACAACGTGGATAGCCCAGTGACGCTGTATCATTATGTTTTGATAAAGTTTCTTTTGTAACAGCAAACCACTCACAAGTAAAAAATGTTTCCATGTCATTGTTCCATGCATTTATTTCGCACCCAACAGTTGCGTGATGGTCATGAATTTGAAGAGGTGGGAGGTAATCAGTAAGCAGCCGAAGATCGCTTCCCGACGTTAACCCAGACGATAAATCAAATATAACGCAAGTTGCTAAAAAAGCTCCATATATGTTTTGCTACACTATCGTCCGATGTGCTGAGGTGACTGATCCACCAATGTTGTACCGTAGAAATGATTTGGTTGAGGTGTTCATTAAATCGCTTTAAGTTTGAGCAAACTGACTCGGTAACAGGTCCGCACAGATGATTATGATTTCTCTACCACGAGTGAAAGTTCCGGCTGTAAAGTGTGTGATCAGTCATATTACTAGTACGTACAGAGAAGCCGCACAATGTGTATTCATCCTAAAGCTCCAAATTTACCCAAAGAAAATAAAAATTCCTGTAATTCTTTATAACCCTTGCGAGTTTGATGGTCATATCATAATGCATTGGGTCGCGGTGACATGCAACAATGGACGTCATCCCCAACAATATGGTAAAAGATATGACTTTAGACTGGAGAAATTGCAGCTCTTTCACTCGCTTCAGATGCTGAATTCCATTCTTGACAAAAGCGTGTGCAACTTTGCGGTGGACATCAGCGATCGATTTAACATCACACACCGGTACGATAATGCTTTCCATTATGACATTATGAAAACTTGTTTTGCTCATCGACGCTGAGAAGGTTGCTAAAACTCACTTGCCGACAATTGAGACTTTCGATTCGTCATCGTCTTAGACAAAATATTTCCAGCAAGGAATATTTGTACACGAACACTGTCTGGACCGTGTTTAGCTGTCAAACCATGGGATCATGATCTGTATTTTCTGACAGATTTCCTGGTGCTTGTGGATGTCTTCGAGACGTTTTGTGGGAAAGCCATGCTCGTTTTCACGTTCAGTCCTGTGTATTAATTACCTGGGATGCACTGACGTCGAAAACCATGGAACTGTACACTAACAATGATTAACATTTGTTTACTAGACGAGATATTCACCGCGGGATTAACATGGCAAGTCAACGTTTCGCTCGTGCGAACAATCCGTTCTTGGACGGATATAACACGGTTACCCCAAATATTTATATAATTAATCTTTACTGTAGTAATGGGAGGATGTAGACATACACAAACACGTACAGGAGAACGATCAAGGATACGTTTTTAAACCTGGACTATCCAGGCAAACTGCATAAACGCATAATAATTAATGTGGCCCCTCTACGAATTATATTTGACACAATTGAGCGTGGTACGGAGACAACATTTAGATGATGTCCGTGGATACAGACTTGTTCCTGATGCACATTGCCACCAACGATGTATGCGCTGACATGGGTGAGGCATGGAAAGTAAATGAATTCTACGCAAAAGAAATTCGTGGGAGAATGCAACACTTCGAGAAAAACGACTTACTGCTTCCCAAAATGTACTGGATTATACTTGAAACAGGCAACAACAAGCAAAGAAATATTCAAAAGGCGTTGTTATGCTAAAAGGATAGCCGACACAAAAAATCTTATTTTGACAAAGACTATTGCATGCGTGTAAATCGTTGCATCAAGGTGAGTTTAGACTTTGTGAGATTATTTTTGTCTCGATGGTGTCAATACGTGGATCAAAAAGAACCTGCTAATTGTGTAATCAAGAAAATGATTCCTCTCGTCAACAGCAACCGAAGGTTCTCTTGGTTCGGTCCAAAATCATTATTTCATCGACGAACAACCGGTTCATTAACACGACGCTGTCAGCCCTCTAACTCTTCCGGTGCATACAATCAAAGAATTAAATTCTTTCCTATTTGGTCCTGCTCGCATGGTCGTGATAATATTTAGTGGGCCGCGGCTGCCTTTTGCCGAATGACGGCAGCGGATTTCTACCCGTTCACTCGTATGGTTTCACTATTCAATGCTAGTATAACTGACCTAAGTTCCATTAAGCTTTCCAGAAAACGTGTTTCAAGATTTACCAACAGCGAGAGAACGGGTAATTTTATGTAAGTGTACTGTTCGATTGTTCCAGAGTGGCCAGATAATCGTGTATGAAATATTTGTTTAATTGTTCGGCGGAAACAAATCGGCTTCCTTGTACCTGTAGGCAACATCCACAACTCTTAGTGAAGTTTTGGTGTGCACTACCACGTTCCAGTCATCTGGAAAAAAAAAACAGGATACCTGCCTGGTGAACTTCGTTGATAATCCAAACGTTAAATCCCTGACAGGAAATGTATTTCGGCGCAATTAACGCTTAATTGGTAAGCCATTCTCGAACAAACCTGTGGGTAACTTTTCCGCACTCGTTTATTTTTCTTCGGCTGATTCACCCTTTTAATACCAGCGCATACAGTTTCTAATCTATGCTTATTATATTGCAGTTGTACCTCCTGCTGATTGATTTTGTCCAACAAGTACATCTTTTGATGATCCATTTGGCGGTTCTTTCTTTGAATGCAGGGTTGTTAACCTTTAAACCCAAGTGACATCATGTAGATAAAAGGCAGCATCAACTGGATTTTCATGTTCTTATATGGGATACAGTTGGTTATTCGAGTTCAAATTTATGTCTAGTCCTTGTCCAGGTACACAGTAATTTTATCCAGGGATGTACTTTTCAGCAGGATGTTCTCTCCACATCGGCGACATCACTGAAAGTTCCACCGATATAACCAGAGGTTTTCAAGAATTAAATATATTTTCTCCTCATTGAACGCAAGTTCAAGCAGTTACGTCTCTGTCATATTAATCCCAGTTGGATTTGTGGTACGTGTTTTTTGTGCGACATCGCACACAAAATAAAGTTGTAATTGAGTTATACAACAATTGACATTCAAAATGGCATTACGAAAGAAAAATGATTTCACCATCATTGACTTCTCAGCCTCTTTGAAGTCTCGACCACCCAAATACGGTTCCTTGTTTCAAAGCTTGGTTCGTGCGCTGATCATTAATTCGGTCGGATCCGGAAAAAACTCAACTCTTACTGAATCTGATCATGCGATGATTAACGTGGAATCATTTACAACTGATTACAACTGACGATAAACTGTGTTATGATATACTCAGAGATTTCACGACAGCATTTGTGTATATGAAGTCTTCATCGTCCACCATTGAAATATTTTCCCGATGAGCCCAGGGGGCAGACATAGAAAACAGACATTATTTATGTAACAACACGGTACGCACAGGTGCATAAATGATCTAAGACAACTGCAGAATGCTGATATTTTTGGGGGTTGTCGCATATGGCATTGCAAACATTCATCGGACCTGGTGCGTCGCCGACATTTCGTACAAATACTTTCGGGTCATGTTTACTGATGGCACACGGACCTGTATTCTGTATTACGACTCACATGACATGTGGACCACGGAGCGACCTTGTCACCAGGGAAAATATTGAGTCGGTATAGACAAAAGAATTTAACACCCATGATAAATATATACAATGATGAAACCCTTCAGCGATGCCAAAGGAAAAGCTATTGACCGACGTCTATGACAGTTGTCAACAAAATTTCAAAGTTTTAGTGAAGGGAAATACCAGATGATCTTGGAAGATCCATAAGGTTTGCCAATGAAAGGCATTGTTATAATGATTTTAAAAAGGTTATACTGAAGGTTGAATTACTTACTAAAACGCGCCCACCCGTCTGACATCAGCAAGAAATTCCTTAATCAACATTTTGGGGGTGGGATGATCCAATATGGCCTAAATTTATAAAGAACACTTTACCTATACAAATCAATCGGTTCAAAAGTGTATAAGTCATACTGGGAGAATTTTTGAAAACAGTTGCCACTATCCGGAAAACAATAACCCGAGATTATATTTCCCGAAGAATATTATTCCTCACTTAAGGACTTACCTCCTGAAAAAGAACCACAAGAAACCATGAAAAGGTGGAATTGGTCTTGGTAGAACCTTGAATTACGGTGGGCAGCGTAGACCTGCAGTGGTTAAACCCACGGTACAAATGCAACATCAGCAACATATTAATGAACTAGTGTATAACCTGGAAGTACTGGCAACAACGCACCAAAAGTCATCCATCAGGCCGCATCGATTTGTTATCGGTTTCTCACCAGCAACATCATGGACTCAGGGGATGTATCGCTAGTTAATGCATGAGCTCACTGAAAACATTGAAAATGTATATGATAAAACCGAGAACCGCAATGATGAGTTATGAGGCTTTTCCATTTTATGTGAAATCAATACCGCGATACAGCGTGTTGTTGCAAAGATAACCTTAGGATCACCTCGATGACCACGATCTTGTCAACAAAATATAAAACTTTAAGTGGTGTCTCTGACTCTAGTCATATCTGGGGTATCACGCACACTCGATCTCGCCTAACATCCCATAGTCGCCGATTGGATCCTCTCCGCAAATAACTCGTTTGCATTCTAGGCAGCAGATAGTTCTGTTACTGGGATGTTATTTGTCTTTCCGACATTGACTCAATCATTGAAGAGATATAATGGATGGTGACCATAAAAGACTCTAAATCCATATACGCGAACACTGGCCTACACTTAGATGTTACATCTCAATCGAATCTCCACATTATGATGTTGATTTTTGCACAATCATCGCTGAGAAGGACTCTTAGTTGATCCGATGAAATTACTATAATTTTCGCAGTCAAAGTAGTCTTTTGTATGGAATAGAATATCGAGTCAGACATTGTTAGGATCACCAACGCGATTTAGGTTAATCTAACAAGTGACAGCATCAGTAGCAGTTACAGTTCTGGTCCACAAAATATCACGTCGTAAGGTTATATATTGTTTGGATTCTTCCCGAATGCTCCCCTGTTGATATGATGTCGATTACTCCAACGCCTGAGAGTAAGCAGATCGCGCTGCATAAATGGCACTATCACTAGAAAACCATCTGATTTTGTTAATACCGTATACTGATTTTAAATTAAATATCAAAGAATCATTACATCAGAAATGGCTGGCATCATGGAATGATTTCGTGAATAACAAATTTCATGCCATCAAGCCAACCCTAGGA
>QKMX01230877.1:1957-12460 GCA_003401595.1 Venustaconcha ellipsiformis | reverse complement strand
TCTCTCTCTCTCTCTCTCTCTCTCTCTCTCTCTGAAGCCGAATATTATGTTTGTCTGTGAATTTTACAATCCTTCAACGGCTGATGCTATCTTTGAATATATGTGTAAGGACCGATATACTTTCTGCTTTTTGGTGTATTTGTTGGTCACCAGGTGTGTGCAGGTCGTTTACACGTCTTGATTGTTAGTAGATGCCCTCTCAACAATATACTCTACTTCTCCCTTGATAGTATGTATGGCTATATATGGAAGAATTCCTCCTTTTCCCTTGGATTGTAATCATAATATTTGGTCAGCCATGAACTTTTAAAATTGTATTTCCCTTTACCTATAAGGTCATTTGTACTAAAAAAAATAAGACAAATTAAAATACCTTTCAAAAGGTAAAATTAAAAAGATAGACCCAAAGAAAAATCTCATGTATATAATTTATATTCCATTTGTATCAACTATGTCATTTTTGTAACTACTTTTACAGCCTCGATGTCAAATTTTATTTTAGGACATATAACTATAATAATGTTAGACTTTGCTATAATATTTTGCACTGAGGCTAATAACCATTTTGAAACAGTTTTGTAGCGTCAGAATTCAATTCCCATTCCGTTTGTAAACATGTATGGAGAGCCAATAATGTCTTATATTTTTTTATCCGATTATACCTATAAATGAAATATAATCTAACGAACCAGTGAAAATAAATTAGGTCATATATGGTGCAACTTACCTGAAATGAATCGATCTCACTTCGCAAACTAGGGATACGATATTATTCAAGCCCACTTCCTTTGATTCCAATAGCTATTTTGCATCCTAGCCATTCAGTACATGTTTTCCTGAAAGATTATCAATATCTGCATAATGACTTCATGTATGTGCTAATCGTCTTTTTTTCTCAATCCCATGATACTTATATTGACGATCAGTAGATAGATTATATGCGCCTTTTATCTCACTAGGTAAATGCACAAGTACCCTTTCTTATCCGTGCTTGTGTTTCGAATACATGACAATTTACGTCGGTACACCATTACATAACAACAGTCGTCAAGGATCGATATTTACAGCTATACTAATAACGACTCTATTTATACGAACATTACATGCCGAATTTGATATCTTGTTAAACTTTTAACTAGTATGAATTTTTTTTAAATTTTATTTTGAGAAAATCTTTAAGACTCTTCTCTCATACATACATTTAACATTTTCATACGCAACATCGTGACTATTCCCAAATAGAAAGAGTATAAACTGTGTATTCTTTATGAGTCACCTGCGGCCACATTATCAGTTTAAACCACTTTAATAAAGAGATCAATGCCGATTTAGAGTGGTCTAGCGTATTTGTATCCGAAACTGACAGTCTAGGTTTGAGTCTCCAAAAGAGTATTCTCTATTCCTACTTGCCGATTTCTATTTTCTTATTGTGTGCGTGTGCGTGGAAACAAAGTAAATTCAGAACATTTGAATATAATTCTTCAAGTAATTAGGATTACAGAGAATCATACAATCGTCTAAATATTGAAAAACTGAGATTTTAAACAACATTTGCATTGCTGCCATAATGAATGAATATAACCTGTACTTACTCTGTGCGGACAAGCAACCATGTTAGAGATATTAAATATCATACTGTAGAGAAAAGTTACCAACAACCGTGTGATCTAGGAAGCAAATGATTGAACCAAACATTCAAAGTTTGAGCCCGGACAAAACATGAAGATATTTTTCGCATTCCATGGTGTGGTGCTTACAGTGCTATATTTAGGGATTCAGGACGCTAAACGCTCGTATTGAGATACACAGCAGCATTAAATGCAAATAAGCAGGTAAATGTGCACCGCTTGGTTGAGTTGACATTACGCACTTTATTTTTTTCTGGAAAATTACTGCAGCGGTTGTTATCGTCATAGTGCGACTGCACACACCTAGCAGATTTGCATCCTATTTTAGTCCCTATCAAAATCATTAATAACACTTCTTGTGGCTTTGATAACCAGCGATGCATGCTACTTGTATTCAATAGAGTACATCATCAAATCCTAAACAAATAAATAAATGATTATTGAATTTAGACAGTTTGAATTTGCCTAGGACGAAAAGTAAAGAGATCTGACTTGGCCTGTCCCAGAAAAATCGTTGGTTCTAAAGTTTCTTCTCATTTGTTTCAAATTTAAATAATTTCTAGAAAATAAAGATATAATACCTTCAGTTTTTGCTTTAATATAAAATGACCAATTTAGAGCTAATATAAGAAACGTCCAACTAATATATTGCATTTCATTTTAAAACTTTTGCGAAATTTAGAAGGAAAGTATATAGATTCCAGATCGTATCTTTTGTAAAGCCATTGCACTAACACTACACTTTACCATTTCTTTTAATCAAGGAAATTAGGAACTACAGATGGACTGATGGGTGGAATTTGCGGTTTAATATTTAAAAATATTCCAGTTTAAATCTTCGAAACTCTACGCTAGGAATTCTGGAGAACTCTTGCTATAGCATTACTTTATTGTATTAGGCACATTTCTATTGATTATTTTGTTTCATCTGGCATCTCTGGTCGTTACGAAAACGTTTACCACTTTTAAATAATGAAAGATATAACCTTTTGTATGGCGCTAAATAGCCTCATAGTTCTGAAGCGCCGTAAAAGAAAATCAATCAACATCTGCAATCATCAACCTATATATCTATTAGACTTTAAATGATGTGTAATCTTCTTTCATTAGGGTCCAGTATCTAGAAGTGGAAATACTAATTACCTTTTACGTCAATTCTTCGTTCCATCTGTACGTTCACTAAAAATTGTTGTAACTATATAGCTATATAAACATTAATGTATAATTGAATGCCAAACACTAGGTACATACATGTGCATCTATATTCATATGCATTATAACACTTCAAATAAGTACTGAATACAAAATATTCAGTGTCAATATGTAACGATCGATGATCTGTTGGTATCGAGAATTCTGATATATTTACCTGCATTAAAACGACTGTGAGATGGTTAGTTAGAACCGATTTTTCTGTCAGACCATTTGAGACCGATTTACCATACATCAGAGATGAATGAGAACCTAGACTACGATTTACACCAACAATAATATATGCCGAATAGACGTTAGAGATCTTAATAAATACTAAACATATATCACAGTTTGAAAAGTAAGTGACAGTGAATGTTTTTCATGATGTATTGAACATTGTAAGATGCACGATACGTTTCCCCGAATATAGCTGGACAGACGAGTATCAACATAATTGTTAGACGTAATGGTGCTTCAAGGAAAGAAGTTTAAATTCTCTTTATAGAATAAAATACACTAAAACGTTAACAACGTTCCTCTCATTAAGCAACATAAGACCAACCGTAGACGATATCCACTTGATGCATTACAGATCAAGGCAAAAGTTTCCGAATGTAAGGTTATTAACAGATACAATGAACAGATGTAAAATATAAAGACGTTCAACTGATCCTATTTTAAAATTTGAAGTAACTTGATTGTATTATATTTGACGAAATATCAAAAGTATCTTCTCTGTATTATTGCTATCATTTAAGTGTTTCTCTAGGAAGAACATTAATTGTTATCAACATTATTGTTGTTACCGTTTTCACTCTTACTACCATCATCCTATTATGTAATGTCTTGAAATAAGTTATAACATAAATAATGCTAATATTCAAAGAGTTGTTGTTATATCTTTAAAATCCGTACGTAGATGAAAAATACAGTATATTTGAATTGAAACACATTATCTTCTCTCTCTCCCACTCCACCACCTCATTCTTTCTGCTTTAACGATTATTTTGTTTGAATATTCGCCATTGTCAACATCGCTCTTAAATTCAAGCTTAACATCAAAGACTGACACATGAAACGTTTGTCAATCAAATCATTTAAATCGTTGTTAATTGTGTCAGAGATTTCAAAATTAGACTGTCTCTAAGTGTTGGGCATGGGGCGTGTGGAAGTGGTGGTGTGGTGTAGGTGACATCGATTGAATAGTTTACAAAGATTTCATGTAACTCTTGAGGATTGTTTTGTGTCACATGTTTATCATTGACTACTGTAACTAGTAACAACATGACAGATTTGGATCAATGTTTGGTGTCACATGTGTATCATTGACTACTGTAACTAGTGACAGCACGACATATTTGGATAACTGTTTTGTGCCACATGGTATTTTCCAACCCCTGGGTAATGGACGAGTGGCAAGTTGTGCTGGGTAGAAGAAGACATCTGTCTTAAGATATTCTGCGACCTGTTCACAGTAATTCTCAAACTGAATTTTTTTCTTATCCATTCTGGATTATGTTCAGCTGAACCAGCTGTAGCTAACAATAATGCAGCTGCTGATTTGGTGTTGCCACGTTTGACTGCAATAACCTTATTAGTCGTGCTTGGATCAGCACCACCCTTCCCATGACGATTCCAGATATTTTTACGGAGGAAAGCTTTAACGTGAACCCACACTCATTTCGCATTGTCTTTTAGTTTTGCAAGCGGGTTTCCACTAAAGACTAGCATAATTTCATAATAGGACACCATTTGTTTAAAACGTAAAGGGTTAAATTATTCTATCAATTTTCTACAGATGTATCAAGGACCCTCACTTGACCACACGCGCCCTCCGACACCATTGTCTTGGCAGAAAGAGTCGCAAAAAACATCGATAACAACCGACAGAAGCTGTCCCTACACGTGCGTAAAATATGCATGTCGTCAACAGACTGTCTGAACAACTCTAGATGTTTCATTGAAAGTAATATATCAGGTACAAAATAAGATGGTCGTGCTGGGAAACTTGAAATCCAGTATTAAATTTATAGTTGCCCATCGTACATTTTGCCGGCAGATACAAATAAACTGAGCCATTAATTCCTAAATATTCAGCAAGTGTCACTGATATGGTTAAACGTATTAATGCATGCGGACTTTAAAATGGCCACAATTATTGCAAGTCAATCCAAGTAAAGAATTTCTTGGATTTCTTGATGCGCTGTTAACAGAACTTCAGGTACTGTTTGGTATTGAATATGACAATATACATATTGACCATGATATTGCGGAAAGATTGAATCAGACTCAAAGTGGAATGCGATATCACGAATGGATAACACGACTTTTATTAGTTATAGTGAACTTAATGAAACCATACAAACGATTGGATTCACATCTGCTGATGCGAGTCGACAAAAGGACTTTCACAGCTACCTATAAATTGATATCACTAAGGCCACCATTAGAACCTCCTGGAAATAATTTTGTTTGGTTTCCTTGTGCACCAGGGGAGTAAGAAGGTAGTAATAATCGAGATAATGACCGGTTGGGTCGATATATGTATTTACAATCTTAGATCAGATTAATTTTCCAAGGCAAGCAGTATGATTTCATTTGGCTTCTGGAAAATTGTCATTAACTCCGAGCGTTTGTGCAAGAGAAATTGCAGCTTGTTCCAGCGAATAAGGAATTACCACCAAATCTATATGTTAACGTTATCAATGTATCACATGAATATTAAGGTGAATAGCACTCGCACGATCTCCAAATGCGCAAATGATAATTCCATCAGGAAATATCCATCGCTTCATATCAAGGGGTCACAACTCACCTTGGTGCATCGGTATACACCTATTTGATGTTTCATTGACCTAATCATATATGCATTGTTTGGGAATTTATATCTCTCGGGAAGACATTTCACATCCATATCGTACCTCAGACAATTTTGCACAATAACCTGTGGATTGCCTATTGCCTTTTGATGTTCTTACGGGCGATGAATCCATGCACAATTGAGTATATTTTGGGTTAAAGTCCACATAACCTTAGATTGGTTTGCTAACACATTCATTTTTAAATTTAATACGATATCCACATAGACATCGTCCGTTGTTTCATGCATAAGAATTAAATCGGTGTAAGTATAAAGCATCTTGATATGATCTTGGTAAAATGGTTTTATCTTGTAGTAATAAACTCAGAGAAGAACAGATTCGACATGTTCAGCACTAACGCACCAGCATAAATAGATTTTGTCATCTCCAATTTTTATTTTGACTATATACGGCTAGAAGGCCACAATCAAGATCTTTTGGCTTTAGAATGCAGGTTCCACGATGAATAATCCATCAATGCTTATACTGTTCACTATTACAGAAAAGGTCATGATTTGCATCAGAACGACAAAATATAAATACAAAAACATAAATATAGAAGAATGACGGAAGCATGCAAGGACAATAAATTTTATGATGATTCCTGAAATTCGTTCCGTACCGAGCTGTTGTTGATCTGCAAAAGTAGGAAATAAAGGGGAATGGATTGGTTGATTGAACTTAAAATTTTAGACTACATTTTTATCTGTCACTATATTTGCAATTATTAACCAGAGTGCACATTAAACCTTACATGATGTGTGATTTTTACTCGGTCCCACCATCATTAAGTGGATGCCCTATATTAATTACCTTTTCCGTCTGTCCGTCTGCTCCAATATTTATATGCAACCCTAATGCATAATTGAAAAGCATTGGTGAGCTTGAAGAACCAGTTTTAAAAATCATTTCCAGCTTTGGTGTGCAAATCCGCATTCATCTGTATATAAGGAACCACCCAATCTTTCTGGAGAAATCGAAGGACTCGATTGATATGCTTATACGCATTCCCAATCACAAATAGAACGGCAGGTCTCGTAAATGCACTACATAATTGTATTTTAGCCATGGAATTTGGGACAAGATTAAACAATTCAGTGAATACACGTATTAATTCATTTGCTATATACACTGCTGATAATTTTGTGAGTATTCTAGATCAGCTTAAAAAAATCCAGCTTGTATTTATATAAAAATACAATTAATTGTTTGGGACAGCGAGACTCGGTTTTTGTTTATAATGATATTGCATCCAAATCCATTCAAGGTGATTTAAATTAATGTGCAGAAAATTATTTATATATTCGCATAGCAGTGTCACGAAGTGCTTCAAACGCATCCTTAAGCAACAGCAAATACATTTTCAAATATGCTTTTGCATCGAATGCGAACCATACATTTTTCTCATATTCATAGTCTTGGATGGACATACTTTTTCTATACAAGGACAAATAAAATGCCTCGATCAGTGAAAACTGAGTTTCAGCCAAGATGTGATTATGAACTTTGAAATCGGTTGGACTTTAAGCGGTATCACATATCCAGCAGTGAGTCGCAATATAAAACTCATTCATGCTATCACGATCATAAAATATCATTCGGTAGTTGAGAACAGCCTTTATCAAATCCCTTTCACTGTAAGCTCTAGCAATCTTTTTAAAGAAAACACCTCAACTGACTCATTACGACGATGAAATATTGATGGTTCAGTTTGCCACATTTGAGAACATTTTACAAAAATCCATATAGAACTTGTCCAGCAACTTGTGTTGTAGGTATTGGGGTTTCATTCGGCTGTTCCGTGGAACGTGTAAGTATTCAGATTAGCATAGAAGATTTAGTGTACTGTCATTTTTCATTTCACCGCTATAAACTTTAACATATGTTACCAGGATCTGGCATAATACTACGCTGCGACTTTTCACTGATTACACTACAATACATTTTATAGTCAGCGAGCAACGTTTGGCTGCTAAATTAAGAATCTCAATTGGTTAATGATTTATTATGGAATTTGTGAAACGAGTTGAAAATTTGTAATATTAAATCATTATCCATTATAGATTTTTTATCACATAGTTTTTCTTTCAGTATATAATATTTAGATAGAAAGGGTGACAAACAATTTCGTTCATTCAGAAATATGACGCACGTTTCATTTTCATTTGTTGTGCTTAAAAGATAGTTCCAAGCAAAGTTTAGTTAGTGTTGTCCATATTCAGACAGACGATACCATTTTCCCACAATTCCTTTCCGTAACTCAAGATCAAAACTGCAGATAAACTGTTCATTGAAAACAAAAACAAAAATATTCCAGAAGGCCGTATTTTAAATCTTTCCCACGATATCATCCAATCAGTAAAGACAATACTGAACAATAATTTAATGGACTTAGATAAAGTGTACCGACTATGTAATAAACACATAAATACAACGTCCACGTGAATATTTCTTACCTTCGTAATGCTGTGTGCGTTAAAAAAATGATAAAGATTTGTTATCCATACACAAAGAGATAACGACTCTTTGCCAATTATATCTCTCTGCAACAATATATGAATCTGGGTCAGCAAGATGATTATTCATCAGTTACTGTTTATAATTAAAGATATTGATATATTTGGCATGTATAGCTCACACAGTTATTCTGCAGCATGTATATAGTGAATTACCAATAGTCGTCAAGGAAGAAGAGCTAGCCCCCTCCCCTTATAGTAAACATGCATGTGTGTTCCTGGCGAATAGAATATCTCATGAACGACGTATATGGCAACTATTTTCAATTGCTTCAGCTGGTTTAGTACCCAATGTTTCTGTTTCAACATTATCACATAAATACATGTCTTGCATATGCAACGTGATTATCATTGTACGCCAAAAATGACATTTGACTAGGAACAAATGCATGTCTGTATCTAATGACTGGGGTTCATGGACGTCTTATATTTTTAAATTCCATTAACTTGTTAGGTCAAATGAATTATATATTGATATTTGGAAATAAATAGCTATCCAAAATATGGACCTTCTGACCTCACTGGCATACTGTATATTATATGAACTTTCATATTAGGCAGATTGATGCATTACCAAATTTCTCAAAACTGTAAATTGCACCCTCAGCTAGGATCCGCGCTGCTTAAATCGAATCTGCACCGGAAGTTTATAAACCAAAACAATTGTTTGAATTGTTTCTAAACTAATAAACTAATTATACTGGCTATGATATTGGTCTAGAAATTATATCCTTGTGGAAAAAATTCTGACCGCACATTCTTGCCAACCACATGAAATATTAACGGTTCCAGAAGAAATGCAATTTATGTGATTCTTTATTGCTTTATATTTGCATCTGATGTAGATGAAACGTTTATAAATGAAGTTGTCGCTTATCTATGTAGACCTGGAGCAACTATCATTTCCTTATTTAATAGCATCGTCCATAGCATTAGCGGGCACAGTAGACAACTTAAAAACCATAACCATTTACCTGTTTTCACACACATTTAATAGTTATACTAATAAGGTAATTGACCAAGTTTATGCAAGCACCTCACTAAAGCAAATGCAATTGGGCTATGAAGAATCGCTGTCATCATAAAGAAAAACAATTATTGTCTTCTTTGCATGAAACCAATCTTCGGTGTATAAACTATCATTGCAATTAGATCAATAAGTGAAGTTTATATGTAACCTTGTAAGTAACAATAATCGTAGCGTGATCCTAATTATTAATTTTGCCTCTGTATCTTTCCATTATCCATCTCTTTCTTATGTCTATATCCTTAGTCTGTACTTTCTCATTACTTCATTGTCAAACATTTGTGATAAAGTGCTCAAATTACCTTGTTTCTGGTCAAATAAAACAAGTAGTTTGAAATCATTCTAAATTTTGTTGTCGTTGTTTACTTTTAACGAGTTTATAAGATGAAGCTCTTGACATGAAATCGGAGAGCATTGCAGCATAAAAACAGATTCTCACCTTTAAGTTCATTTTCTTAAATAAATATCATGCTTATTAAACCAAATACTTTCCAATACACAGAATAATAAGATGACCATCAAATGCAGTGAGAATTATTGTCGGATTGGGAAACTCCACAAAAGTAAAATTTCTTTATCCACGTATGACTAGTGTAAAATGCTTGTAGGAGAATAATAAGAAATTAGTAATTTATTCCTTTAACTAGGTAAAATAATGATAATATAGGGATCTAAGATAATTAGCTACAATTCGGGAATTATGGAATATGTGTCTAACACTAGAAACGTTCAAACGCTATCAGCTAAAATTCTCTCGTCCAGTACATAAACATCTTTCACTAAAATAATAACAGCCAACACAAACATGAAAGTGATTAGTTTACAAATGACATGACTGGCATATTTAGCATGAAAACAGTTTGTAAATATATTGCAATTTGCTCACAATCAAACACGTGACACGAATTTATAAAAATTGCTGTTTTGTCAGGTTGACTGAGAATCTCAGAATGATTATTACAGTTTACATTATGAAAGATATAATAAAACAGGTTGCGAGTTAAAGTAACCGTTCGTGTGAATTGAAACCACATACAATATCATTTGAATACCTATTGCAGTTGTAATATATGTATCTTCCTCGTTTAGTTTAAAAAGTATTTGGATTGCTAAATCTGTGCAAACAAATTAAAATAGTTTAACAAATGCATAACTACAATGCTTATTATGAGTGACTCCTAAAATGTTATGCAAATTAATAAATTGTGATATTGCGTCCGTCTCGTTAACAAGATGGATGCAAAGTCTCTCTCTCTCTCTCTCTCTCTCTCTCTCTC
>QKMX01230577.1:2544-12586 GCA_003401595.1 Venustaconcha ellipsiformis | reverse complement strand
CTATGAAATACTGCATATTTGCATTCTTTGATGTACATCACAATTCCCTATGAAACGAATACTCGATACATGCGTGAAACTTAAGCATATGAATACATTTGCAAAAAAATCCAAACAAACAAATGAAATGGAATATTAAATGGAAACTAAAATTGCGTCCCTTAAAGCCGATTCTTTCCACACAACCGTGTCCTACCCTACGCCTGACTCTCTTTTTAAGACAGCTATCTGACCTTTCTTCTTTAGCTAGGGAAACGTAACTCTATTGTTCTAACGGAGTCAATCTGACTTCTTCCAAGCAAGATTCTCGACTAAAGAATTTTAAGAGAACCGGTCCCTTAAATATTGGTTTTCCAAGCGTACACGCTTAGTTTATCTGACCAATCGGTAATAACTGTTCACAAAATGCTCTCCAAATAATCATGTCTTTCATCAGATTTTGACAGCCTAAGAACCTGTTGNAATTAGCTTTTCTTTGAAAAATCAATTATTTAACGAGCGCCCATTTTGAACAGATACGGTCGGAGTACTAATGGACGTATGTCACCGTACCGTTTAAGATAGCCCGGTCAATCCTGCTAAAGTTTAAACGTAGACCATTTTATGTTCCAGAGATGAAATAAGAAATAATCTGTGAACTTTCTCAAGACCTTTCTAGCTTGATTATGTTAACTTCAGTGCACAATGTATTCAACCTTAAGTTTAAATAATTCCTCATAATTTGCCACATCACATCTACGTTAGAAACCCAAATAAAAATCACACACATACACACACATACATTATGGGGAAAATAGTTGACGCCTGTTCTGTCTACTTATGCGTATGGCCGCCTCTGATGCAGAGAAACGATGTTAAATTACACAAAATACATATACTTTTTTTTCATCGTCTTAACGTGCTGTTTTGCCTTGAATTATGAATGACTGACATTTTCTGTGTGACATACACACAATACAGGAAAACAAAGTGGTAGAACGCTTAAATTATAGCGCGATGTAAAATAAAACATCTGTTTTTTTAGTCTTTTACAATTATTGCAAACCAATACGTTTGAATATAAAATAAAAAACCAGTTTACTTGCTCCGAGTGAATAAGGGATGTATTTCATCGAGTGGGTAAATATTCAAATATTTTCACGTGTTTAAAGCAATATCCATCCTATCATTATCTTACTGTATTTACCTGTGTCATTTTAAACTATCACGTCGCGTGTGACGGTTTGCACAGATAACGTCCGATTAGATTAGAATGCAGGGTGAAGAAAGCACACGATCTGGGTATATTTATGACATCTTTTTATCCCAACATTTGCATTTGTTTCGAATTTAAATTCTGAAAAACATCATAGAGCTATCCACTTTTATCCTACTGTATGAAAAATGTATTGCTTTTATCTAACTGCGAATCGACACTAATCTACTATTGCATAATTAGCCTGTTAATTAAGATTCACCTTGTTCGCTCAAAACCACAATAAACAAACATTCTAAACCCCGATCTTCCCATCTATTGCGGGACCTCGGCACTGGGTCAACGTTGCTCGCAGTGGAGCGCTCGTGGCATATGTACACCTACGGTATCTCATTTTTCAACTTTATAATCTGCACTGGACAACAATCGAAACATTTTGAAAAGCTAACTAAGATATCAACATCTTTTTCGGGTTTATTTCTGCTGTGTGTCTCTTCCATCAAAATCATGCTTCTGAGACATCCAAAGAACCTGCACACCTCATGTTTACTTTTTGTGGAGTGCTAGGTGTGTGGAATAGATGAGATACCAATTTCCGTGTAATAAAATAGTTTTCCTCACTGCAAAACAAGTCTTTCGAGTGATAAAAAACGATTTTATTAACTCTAGTCTAGATTTATGTGGTCTTTGGATGTGGACTCGTTTAAAACTACAAACGTTTGATTTACGCTCACGTATCTTTGCATATTGACGTAGTGGAAATCGAACCTGTGACCGCAGTTTTTCGAAGCAATTGGATTACCATTTTTTTCTTTCATGAGACACACGCAGTAAGATTTGAGTGTACATTGCAGATCAATCAAAATGGTGATTTACTACGAAAATAATATTTCTTGCTGAAAAATATATACGTTGTGGCGAAACTCTCCTCAACATGTTTGTAGCGGATTTACTGGCTTAGGTTTTCGTATCTAGAGGTGATCGCCAACTGTGTAATTTGCCGGTATCGAGTAAGGTCAATACAAATTACAAACTTATGGGTGCAATAAATAAAAAGTCTGAGCTGATATATAGAATAGAATAGCACAAGCCCACGTTACAAAAAGAGACAAAATTTAATCAAATTTCAAAATACTAAAATTTCACAAGCAAATGATATAAACGTTACAATTCGAAAGATACACTTCTTTCTTTTTTAATCAATCTAATCAAGAAATTTCAAACTGAAAATAAGATTCTAAAAATAGCCGATTCTGTTCACGATATAATCAATTCATCATTTAACCGAGTGAGAACATCCGTCCAAAGGTGCACTTAGACTGTACTTCGGACTTCTTCGCGCCGGTAAGTATTTTCGCTCTACTACCCACTTTTCCAAATTTCTTGGTGTCTCGCCTTTGTCCCTTTATCGGCCTTCCACTCTTTTTGGGTTATTAAAGTCTCTCTTCCCAAAACTATCTCACCTTTCAAAGATATAAACAAAAGCAGCCTAAATCTTTCGTCACATTATACGGGAATAAATCATTCGTCTCATCTCTAGAGGTCAGATGTAATTTTATCGGATTCACCACGTCGATAGCTATCTAGACTAATTGGTCATGACTGAACAAACTAGTTCCAGAGACTAATGGTCTGATAATTGCCATTTTCACTACACTGATACATTAATTACTTACTAGTCTCATTACACGAGAATGAATGAAATTCCTTTCCCTACGTTTAGTGTTGCAAATACACATACTAAACTGGTTCGAATAATTCCCACGGCTTCCCGTAATATCTACATTCCAACAATTCGTCAATGTATATAAATAAACAATATCATTGTACGAGTTCAGATAAATTAATTCTGCAGTTATGCTAGATACATAATTCCCTATATATAATAAGTATGAAATTCTGGATATATAATTCCCTACAATAATCAATACGATAACATAGCGAGCCGTCAATGTGCATATAAAGAAAAATATTATTGTGCGGACTCAGATAAACAAACTCAACACAAGATTGCCATAACAAGAAAATTGATTTACGACTCCACAAATAAATCTCTGCAAGTACATGCAAATACAAGCAATTAAATCAATAAATCATCGTAGTAGTTTCAACTAATTACATGATATTTATACAAATACCTTGTGTTTTCAAAGCATTTTGGTCTGTCAATTCTACAGACAATCGTTTCCATTTGGACGATTTGACGAGAAATTTACCTATTAAATTCTCGGCGTCCCTTAAGTTCTTATACTCGATTTCTCTTGTAAAAAGGTGTAGACTGAATATGAATACAAATTCCACTACTGCACACGTCCCCTTCCATAGCGTAACCAATCAGAATGACATAAAATTCTCACCTCACCTGCATTGAGCATGTCTGACAGCAAATGGATACCAACTATTTTTTGGTCAATGTCCCAACTGTCAGCTTTCTTAAAACAATAACTTGAGAACTCCGTTCCTGTAAGTTTAAACTAAACCCTTAATTAAATATCGATACCTCCTGACTTTGGCTGAAACAATCCGTGCCTTATGACTTTTAGATGCGTCCATTCCATATAAATCTAATTAAATGTTTCCTACGGAGATTAACAACAACAAAACAGAGATCGACCTAAAAATTTGATCTTGTACATATGTTGTTGTCTCTTGTATGTTGTATTGCTGTTTTGAGACAATTCTGTTAATTAAATGTACGCTAATTTTCCATGCATGATTCTTCATGTGGTTTTGATGTCAATAATAAAATTGATAAATATGCGCCTATAGATAAAACAAAATAACAAGAACTCTGATTTGTGATAATAAAATTCTTGAAAATTATAGTCTGTGATTGTGGGTTTATTTTCATCGTTTATTACATTTTCATTTGAAATTTAATTGACGGAACATTTTTTATTATATGTTTTAAACAAGGTTATCATTTAAGAAATAGATAGTGTAAAATAATAAACTTAACAAGAAATAGAAAAAAGTTACAAATGTAAAAAAAAACTAAATGTTTATTAGTTAAAAATATTGGTCGTTCGAATAATATTTACCCTGTAAATAATTTTCTAAAACGACACATACCGTATGTCTAAATTAAGTGTCAGTGTATGAACTGTTTCTTTTAGTCGATATTTGCAAGTGTTATTGAAGTAGTATTCCATAATTGAATTCAAAATATTTATACTTGGTAACATTTATTTCTGGCTTTTTTATGCCATCTCAAGGGCATGCTGATTTGACAATTTTAGTTTAATTTAATTATTAATAATTGATGGTATTAAAATTTCCACTGTGAACACTTTAGTAAGTTATGTTTTCCCTATAGGACTAGTCGAACCAATTAAAACTGTTAATTATATCGGAACTGCCTGGCTGAGGGCAGTGATTCTTGGGAGTGAGAGAACTCTTATCTGATTTTGTGTGTCGGGTATCAGGTTTCAGCTAGACTGAATTATGCATTGGGAAAGTGGTTTTAATAAAATTCACAAACTTGAGAGAGGAGAGAGGTTTTTTGTAGATTTAGTGTGAAGGGATTAATTGGATTTTCGTTCTCTGTATTGCAGCTAGTGACATTTTTGGGAGAGTGATTCTCTGCAAGTTGATTCCTTGATTTAAATCTTAGTGATACCAGTGAGGATTACGTCATGGATTTATTCAGATTCAGACAATTCTTATTCATTGTGTAAAAAATGGTGGAAAGAGGGCTTGATACCCCACCCATTATATTCAGACATCGGAGAAATTCAGACACAGCCTTGGGTACAACATTACAAACGTCAACCCTACCTTTAACGTGCAAAGTAGGTCGTAGCTGGAGGAAATAAATAAGTTAGAAAGGGAATGTGAGGCACTGGAGAGCATGATTCAGGGAAACCTTTCAAGTGTTGGAAGTGTTACAAACACCAGTGGGAATAGAAACTTTCAGAAAAATCTGAGAAGTCTAGGAAATGCCGTAAGCAACAATGGTAGTAAAAATTTTAACCAGCCATTAGTAAGGTCAGCGATCTATGATGGTTTGGACCGTGGCAAGTCTTTAAGGGTCACTTTGAACTTGCTGAAATTAACAACTGGACTGAAGACCAAAAAGCAATGTTTCTAGCATCAAATTTACTAGGAAGTGCACATACAGTACTAGCAGGTTTAGAACCGTCGGAGAGGAGCATTTATCGTTAATTGTCAAACGCGCTGAGCAGGTTTGGCTCAGAGAATCAAACACAAATGTCCAGGGTGCAACTTAAAAATCTCACACGGAGGCGAGATCAAACTTTGCCAGAACTGGCTCAGGTTGTAAAACAATTAAGCAGGAGTGGCTACGCAAAGTCTCCAACCGAATTTATAGAAACCTGAGCTGGGATCATTTTATTGATGTACTGACATACTCAGAATGGAGGCTTGGTATTCAGCAAAGCCATCCTAAAATCTTAGAAGACGTCACAAAGTTAGCAATTGAATTGGAGTCTATTCAATGCGCAGATAAAAAAAACGGGATCATCGCACGACAGCTTAAGTTTGAAATATTGGTCTTGATGATGTAGGTTGTTCAGCTTCCGGTGGACCAGGCATGCATCAAAGAATTATCCAAAGGAAATCAGAGAAATTAAGGTAGAACTGGATTTGTTAAAGGGAAAGCTCATTGAAAGATCCGTCAATCGGCAGCATTCGAGGAAGTGCTTAATTTGTGGCAGTGATGAACATTTAAAGAAGCACTGTCCGAAATTGAAAGCAAATAAGAACAGACAGGGTCAACAAGGCACGACTCAGCCCTGTAACACTCGAAATTTCAAGCAATTGATCAGGAATGTACATACAATGCACAATGCAAGGACGGAAAGTGAAGTTCCTCATCAAGGCGCGTGCAAGTGTTACCATAATTATATGGAACTGACCGATCAACAAATAAAAATGGCTGATGGAATGTGTATCCAAACAAGAGGTGTGGGTGAAAATTGAATATCATGATAAATGATATGATAATTACGCACACAGATGGGTGACGCAAATTGACAAAGATATCGATGGAATTCTTGGGTTTGAATTTCTTCAAAACCACCAGTGTGTTATAGATACTCGGACTAATATGTTTAAGTGGAAAGGTCAACCAGTGAAATGTGCCACAGTGGAATTGAAGAGCATCACGTTGCAACGTGGTAGTGGATAAAGCAAATATCATACCTCCGGTAGTGGAAAGAGTTATACCGGGGAAAGGTACTAGACCTAAATTCTGCGCCCTCTTGTGCAATACTTATGCCAACCGAAAAATTTACCGAAAGATATTAGTTATTGATGGCTAAGTCAGTGGTTAATGAAGAAAAAACTATCTCTCTTCGGGTGATTATTTCGTCAGAAAATCAGTTAAGATGTCTGAGAAATCTGTGGCAGCGACATGCGAGGCTGTGACAGTTGATAACAAAATCACAATGTTTCCAAATTCTCAGACTATAGAAAACATTTTAGCTACCTGAGTGTCCAAAGAACAGAAAAACTGGCCTGTGGCACTCATGGCATACCTTAGTGTTGCTCATGACTCGACGAAATTCTCACCAAAATGAAATTATGATTGGTTGAGAGGTTACCCATTGATTTGATGTATGGAACTCTGGAGGAAAATACTTTGGAGTCCAGTAATTCTACAGAATTTGTTTCAAAATTAAGGATATACTTGGATTGTTCTCCTGAGTTAGTTAGGAATCACGTAAAAAATGCGAGTGAAAAGCAGAAATGGTACTACGACTACCGGACACACATTAAAACGTATCAGACGGGAGATGCTGTGTGGCTACGTGACCCAAAACGGAAAATTGGGATTAGCCCGAAATTACAATCGAATTGGGATGGAATCTATCTTATTGTAAAATGTATCAGTGACCTGGTATATCGCAATAAAACATCTCCAACACAAACCTAATGTGATTCATTATAATAGACTAAAACCATTCTATGTAACAGTACAGACTGGTTGAAGGACAATGTTAACACGGAGAAGAAGAAATTCCTAACCGAGGCTCCAGTGACGAAAGTGATTCCATAACATCCGGAATGCCGGTCCCACTGTAAGACCGACAGTGAGACCGGTGGTCCGGATGTTATGGATTATGGGCGCGGAAAGCGGGTGCGACACCCACCGCAGAGATTTGACAAAGGAGTATAGAGTGATCTGATACATGCTCAGGCTCAATAAAGTGGATGTGTTCCGTGACTATCAAATGACTTAAATTAGTATAAATTTGTAAATGACTAAATTATCTTAGAAATTCTTGCTAACTATTTTGTTGGGCATACGTGTGTAGTGTTTAAATAGGATTTAGCTGACTTAATTATAAAAATAAGATTAATATTTATATCTCATATTTAATTGTTATATTTTGTGAACTCGTGTATTAGACTGCATCATAATTAATGTCGTAAAAGTACTGATACGATGACATAACTCCTGCCTAAACAACAAGTCTATTGTAATCTGTATGAAGAAATTGAACTGACTCCGACAATAACATGTGGGACATACATTTTCAAAGAGGGGAGCAGTCTGATGAAATTAGATACCTGAGGAGTGTGATGCTATAATGAGAGGGACAGCTATGTTTCCCTTTAGGACTGGTTGAAACAATTGGAGATGTTAATTATAACAGAACTGCCTGGCTGAGGGCAGTGATCCTTGGGTGTAGGTGAACCCTTATCTGCTTTCGTGTGTCAAGTATCATGTTTCAACTGGATGGAATTATGGACGGTGAAAGTGGATTTTAATAAGGTTCGCAGACTTGAGAGAGGAGAAACGTTTAATAGCTTTTAGTTCAAGGGGATAGTTAGATCAAATGAAATATGTTATAAACCAATTATTCATTCTTGTTGAATAGTACCTTTTGATAATCTATGATCATAATTTATTGTTGTGTTTAGATGCAATTTGAAAGGAGTTATTTATTTAAATTATTCATTAGAATTACAAAGTGTTCACGGATTTTATGGACTCAAACACTACGTTGGGATTATTAAAAAATCAGTCAAAGCCATTCTAGATTGTATCATTATGGTACATCAAGACTATTGGAATTCATTCGAAACATTATACTCTTTTGATGTCATACCCAAAGTAAATCATGCGCCTGGTTACAGGTTCTTCTGGTGCAGTTTTGTAAAGTAACTTAATTATTACTGAGATGACTAACCTTAATGGTTTTGAAATATTTGTGTCCTTTACCCACAAGTTTTGGGTGTATAACATTACACTGTATGTACACTTATTGTATTGCGATTTGCAAAAGGTAGTATCATCTGCCATTTGATTATTAAAACAGCCATTATTTTAATATATTATAAGTGAGAATTAGAGAATAGTATCTAGAACAAGTAACAAAATTTCATCGTCTGTATGGAAATCAGATTCAGATATCACGTGTTGTTGTTAATTATTTTGACCCCAAAGCTGAGTAAATATGATCTTACAAAAGAACTTATTATTGTAATTTCTGAAACTAGTAGATTAATTTCCAGCTTTAACAAACTTTGATTTAAACATGAACAAATTTAAGTTTTGTTTATCACACGACCAAAATTGTTGAGTATTCAATACGAATGCGAATAGATAAAGTGCAATAGAACAGAGATATTTTCCCAATATGAATAATATTACGTCATTAATACTGCGTCGTGACTTCATTTGTAAGGTGAAAGCTTAAAATGTTTGCCACAGCTTCTGTGTCTGCAATTGTTTTACTTGTGTAGCAACTAGATAACTCAAAGAATCGAAGAGATGGGAAAATATTACTGCAGATGAAAAAAGATACGTATCGGGTTTTGGTTATCCCCAACAAATTTGTCATACGAAAAATGTCACGTAAAAGACACAGTATCAAACTGGCTCATATAATCAATTCCAACTGTATTTACCATTTAAAATAACCGGTTTTATATAGTTCATTAAATGGAAACTGAAGCGGAAGCTTCAAATATACAGCGGCAGGCAGTTCTAAAGCTGCACACATCAACCGAGATCCATTAGAATACTATCCACAGAGAATACCAATGGGCGTTTTCTACCGAATTTCGCTCTGGCATTGATCGAACAGAAATCTGCGTAGGTGGTTAGTCTCAGGAGTCGCTATTGCACGTAGGCTTTGAACATAAATTGTATAGGATTCTAGTCTCTGGAGTCGATATAACACGTAGGCTTTGAAGATAAATAATAGCTACAAGATTATTATTATTATCCATTGGTGTGCAATGGAAAAATATATCAACTGTTGGATGAGCAACACGCATTTACACTGGCAAGACTAATAATGTAAGGTATCCAACAATTTTTTCAAGGATGAAAACGTAAGGATATAAAACCGATGCACTGGCTAGGGAATGGGTGTGTGTTTATTTCCTGTTTATTTCACCAGAGACCTCGTGTCTGACGCAGAATTCTGATCTCAATTTCCTTTCAACACCGATGCATAATGAAAGATTACTTTCCTCACAATCCTAACTACAAAGCCCATGTTACAAATGAAAATGGCGTCAAATCGGTACAAATAAAGCACAAAGAGCAGAAATATACATTATAAATGTTGTTTCCATATTTAGAGAGAGATGGCATAATGCTTAGATTGTACAGAATTACTCGGTGCATATTTGAAAAGGAGGTTAAAAGGCAGATATATTAAATCACTACAGACAAAAATGCGATATAATAATAACATTATCATGACATTATGTACGTAATGACGTCATGCAAACAAGTCACGCGACACTGGTAATGCGATTTTAACGTAATGTGGCATCATATAACTGCAGTATGATGGAAGATTTAGAATTATTTATATACGTGGCTCTAGGAAAATTGAGAGAGAGAGAGAGAGAGAGAGAGAGAGA
>QKMX01230187.1:0-11362 GCA_003401595.1 Venustaconcha ellipsiformis | reverse complement strand
AGAGAGAGAGAGAGAGAGAGAGAGAGAGAACAAAATATTTTTTGTTGACGATTGTGCATTTTATATATTTTCTCATGGACCACGTTGCAGATATGAATCAAAATGCGTCTTCTCCATCAGTGAGAGAAAATTCCACTTATCAAGTATATATCTATTGCTGTAAAATGAACGATTTTCATTTCTGATAAAACAGTTATTGAAACAAGATTTATACGTTAAATATGATTATTTTATGAAACTGGACCCAAAAACTTCGAAGTTACAAAAGGCTAAATTTATATACATCATAGTGACATCTTATTTTTGCCTAACCCAGCTGGGCAATTTCTCGTCGTGCCAACTAATCGTGATAGCTTTCTATTTCACCATTCCAATTAGGCAAGCTCTTGTCCGACCACCCGATAGTGATATCTTCCTATTAGCGTAACTTGTCTTGATAATTATATCTTTTTATTGACTAACCAAGCTTATCAAGCTCTTGTCTGGCCACCCGATATAGACATCTTCCTATTTGTTCCAACCGGTCGGGCAAGCTTTTGTCTGGCCACCCGATAATGATAGCTTCTCTTTTGTTCAACCTAGCTTTACAGGCTCTTGTTTGACTACCTGATACTTATATATTCATATTTGCTCAACTCAATTTCGCAGCTTCTTGTCTGGTTACGCGATAGTGATATCTTCATATTTGCAAACACCAGATGTGCACATTATTATCTGGCCAACCGATAGTAATAGCTTCCTATTTGCTCAGTCCAGTTTGGCAAGCTATTGTCTGGCTACCCGATAGTTATATCTTCATATTTGTTCAGTGAGTTTTGCAGGCTCTTGGCTGGTCACGATATTTTCTAAACCCATTTGGGCTAGCTCTTGTCTGGCCATCCGATTATGTAATGATTCCCACCTAGCTGGGGAATGAAATGTTTCGCGATACATTGAAAGTTCTGGTATGCTATAGTTGACTGACAGATGGTACCCTCATCCGAGTGGTCATTTTGTGGTCGATTATTAATTGTTATAAACGCTATATGTGTTTGCATAGGTTAGCGTAATGCTTACATATATTATTGTAATTTGAATTTTGCCGGTAACTTTATAAACGCAAACTGCAAACTTTTAAGGTTCTTATATGTCCCTATCTCTTACACTTTTGAATAGAGTTAGTTATAATTTACAACTTCGAAAAGTTATCAGTTGACCTTGACATCTCATTGAACATAATCAGTCTTCGTCTTGCAAACGTTGAAGATCCAATAAACAGATATCATTCAGGTCTGAGACAGACATATATCTCTACTTTTGTTATTTTCCGTTCTGAACCGATTCAGTGGATTCCTTTCCCTAACAGGATATATACATTTTATTAAATTATTTCTAGTCAAAACTACAAATACTCCGCTTTAATTTGACATTTTGTGTTGTTATCTTTTTTATGCGCTACAACTAAAAGAGACCGAAGTATATCTCGGTGAAAATTTACTCGGTAACGTGCGTAATTAATACTTTTCTTCCCTTATTTCTAGACGGGTTAATTTTGAGTTCTCTACTTTAATGTTTAATTGCATACTTAAATCTGATTATCCTAATGTAATATATAACTTAAAACAAATTAAAATAACGAAAGACAATGCATTGTTTTCTATCCAGCATTTAAATACATTTCTTTTACTGGGCTATTGATTTAACAAATTCCTTTAACGGTTATTTCTTCTTCTTCTTGCAACTGTTCCAGCTTTCTGTAGTATATTGTTTTTTATGCAGTCTGGAATATTCAATAAACATGCATTGTTCTCGATAGCTTTTCTCTCCTACATAAATTCTGTCAGATTAACAGTGAATAAGTCATAGCTTAATTATAAATCCCAGTTTTCTAATGTTGAATTATGATAGCGGCTGAAATAAATAGTTTTTGTCTATTTCTTTATCTATATTTTATATATCGTCTGTTGTATGCCATATCTATGCTCTAATTCATTTTGTCTTTTAGTTAAATATTTTGTAAATAGTTTATTTAATGGTTCTCTGTTTTTGTCGTACACTGATGTAAGATTCGTATCCTTTATAATTTGAAATAATTTTAGTTTCACAAAATCTGTGTCTGCTAAGCATGTTCTTGTGGAACGTCCTTACAGATCGAAATACACAGAGCAATTTCTCTTAATATAATTGTTATCAGTTTTTCTAAACACTTTCGACTCAAAATCCACAATGCATAAGTATTTAGTATAGTTGCATACTGAAACAAGAGTAAGTTAGTAATTTTATAAGTCGTCTCCGTTTTTCTGTGAAACTATACAGCATTCCGTTCTCGATAATCTATGCAAAACTTCTATTCCCTCTTATTATTTGTATATATAATACCATATTCTCAAGATTTGATATGCAAATGTAGACTATAGTGTTTTCTCCTGACAATCCGTTGAGACTAAAACATGTGCACGGAGCCGCTTATTAATGCCTAGTAATCTTAATTGACATATAAACATTTATATTTTTGTATCTAGAATCTCTTATCTACCGGGAAAATCAAGTTTTTATCAAATACTAGATATATATTTTATTGCTGACGGAATCGTATGTTTAGTCTTTATCCAAGTGTAAAGTGCTTCTATATTTCTCAATAATTCTCCTATTTCTCTTTTATTAAATTTCCCAGGAAATTCTTGTACAATATAGAAGCAAACAAGTAGATATTATTGTTTTGCAAAGCTCTTAAAATACGTATGGGTCTCTTCATTAATCAAGAAAGTTCTATATCTACTAAATCTACCTTATACGGCGTAATAACAATATCGTCTCAATTTCTACAAAATGTGTCCCAATTGTTTCTTAACTTTCTTACTTGTATAAACGTCTTCTCCTACATAAAGTAGGGGATTTTTAATTCTAACATCGTATCTCAATAATGCAATTTTTTAAATTTAAAAATATTGTATTATAGAATGTATTGCACCACAAAAATATGCATTAAATAACATTGTATGTTGTCTACTGTACATTGGTTTATTATAAGTTATGGATGAATCTCAATTCCTGCTATAGTAAATTGTATTTCAGTCAGACTACCATAGGTTATTATCATAATCAACATAACCCTAATAATCAGTCAGTAGAATTAGTATTAAAGTTAGAGTGAGAGGGTTTAGATTCATTAGTATTTGGGTATGTCTTCTTTCTCAAAATGTAAACATGTAACCTTTCTGTATTTGATGATTTTGGCAGATACATTAAGATGATTAGAATCTGAAGTTATTAGGTTAGTTATAGTTGCAACCTTAATAATTAGGTCAGTTATAGATACAACCGTAGTTATTAGTTCAGTTATATATAGAACCTTAGGTATTAGGTCAGTTATAGATACAACCTTAGGTATCATTTCATTTATAAATGCATCTTTAGGTGTTGATAAAGTTATGTATAATAGTTTAGGCAGTAACTCATAACTCACCTTTTTAGTCGCCAATACATTAGCGATATTGTAAAATAATATCTTAACGACCTTTGAATCAATATTTGCAGCCACTTTTTCATCTGAAAATATCGCTCTCATATTTTCTATACATTTTTTTTCGATGACTCAGTGTACTTCCACACGTCAAGCATTATAAAGAGTGGTATGCAGATGTTATAAATAGTTCAAATAAAACAGTATTTAGTAGTTTAGTTAATAGACATTAATGAGTAAATATTATAATATATGTATTTCATATTAATTTTAATGTATCACACTTTCTTAGGGGTAGTACGGAAACGTAAAATATGTTATACTGAGAAGTATAGATTGGTACATTGTTTTTTGCTGTTGATATCGTATACATATAAATTCGGTCAGAGGCCGGAAACAAATCATAATTTTTCACAAAAGCTGTTAACGGAAAAGCCATTAATTTATAATATGGAGAACTGTAACATACTAAACCTTATTCATTTATTGCGAAGTAAAAATACGTTAGAAGCCAGTGTCGTGTGTCTTACCTCGAATTTATAACCGTAGTTATTTGTAGGATTCTATATATAAACATACACCTACCAAGCAACAGGATTAGTTTTAAAGGAAGAAATTATACACATACGAGACATCATCAATGGCGCATAAAGCTGGTTTTCAGTCAACATCATAGGCTTCCATTGTTACATCCCTTTAAATCAGTGCCCACCGACTTTGGTGATCCTGCCATAATAAATTTATACGAAAAGTAGGTGCTTTTATGTAGTCCATGCAATTTAAAACAATACCATACTTTGGTGTATAGCCAATACTATATGTAACATACTTCTTATTCCTAATATGCGAATATTCAATGCAATTTCAAGCCCTTTAGACCTTCATCCCATAAGGCAAAAATAAATTCATATAAAGAAATAACATCTGAACGAAATAAAATACTTTTAAATACCCTACAAACAAAGTCTACTTGTGTTCATGCTTTTGCTATATGTGACATATAGATTTTGATACACAAATTACACCAGGGTTTGTAATTGCTTTAAAGTGGTCATACAGATGATTGCTTACAATTAGTTGACGGGTTAATTTAATATTTTAATCAATTCATAAATACACTAAATTCATTTTCAGTAAATAATTTCAAAGAAAGCTGACCAAAAACATGACAGTCAAGTGTTTTAGGGCAGATAAATGTGGTAAGAACTGGATTATTTATTGTACGAAGTCCACGTGTACATCGCTCTCAGCATTTAATGCTTCGTTCTGTTTTTGTAAATTAGGTACGGAAAGAGTACTAAATCTGACGAAAGTGGATGAATTTTTCACTGTTTTTTAAACATTCTGCACTGAGAACAATTTATTACTGTAGTACCAATGTAACCTCAATAAACTCAGTCTACCAAAAGTAAAACTCTTTTATGTATGTATGTGGTTATATAGGTAGGTCTCTAGGTCGGTACGTTGCCGAGTAGTTAGGTATTAGGTATCTGTCAATCCCTCTCTCCTCCTATTATCTGTTTGCTCGTCCAACTGTTTTTTTTTCATATATAGTCAATTCATATCGACCCTCCATTTAAAGTACAAATAGGAAATAAGCTCATTCGATAATATATCCGCCATACTGGTTTAAATTCAGTTTTGTTCAGCGCTCTATTAGTTCATTCCGGTGAAAAACCACTCTTATTGCATTTCGCGCAGACAATATGGCTATGCAACCTTCACCTTTAATAGCACGTTTACAATAATTGTAGCCCTCTTTGGCTTTTGATGAGGTTGAAAATGACATTTTTGTGAACCTGGGTCCAACCCATCGGGCCATCAGAAATATTTTGTCTATGTCATCAAAACTGGCAATCACAATAAAATAAAATTCATAAGACATTTTAAACAATGATACGACACCAACCTCCAAACGTTCCTGATTTTGGCATGTGATTATAAAAACATCCCTGGTTCGGACAATGATCACTTGAGTATGTTCTTTATTAATCTGATACATTGTTATTTTGCGTACAAGCTTGTCTGCAAATGTTTCCTCGATTTCATGAATAGGTGTTATCAGACCTACAAATAGCCCATCAGTATCAACACCGACTTACTGGTCTAATTTATCTGACTATGTCTTTACCATATGCAAGTATAAATCACAAATGCTGAATATTCAGGAAAGCAAAACGTTTGCCGTACCGTTACATTGTTTCTAAAACGTGTTTCTGTAAAGGTTGACACCGTGGTTTAACGATTGAGCTCCAATATAATCAATATCAAGCGCTAATTTCTAAATCCATCTCTTCTATTTGCTATTTCTTTGCGAACACCCCCTGTTAGATTGGGGATGTAGAATAGGCCAAATGCGTATTACTACATGTCTTAGGAGCCATTGACAGAGGCAGGAGCCGCTTTTGGCTCTTTGGTTAGGACTTGCGACTGGAATGAAGTGGGTTTGAATCCAGCGACTAGATCAGCCTGGTGTGTCAAACGTGGTGTGGTCTTTGGGGAAAGCACTTTATTCCAAGTACCTCATCACTGAAAAACCTACTTGTGTTGCAGTGCCGTAAAACACAAAACCCTCTTCTGCGCTGAGAATTCAGTGATATTTATTAAAGTGTACCAAAATTAAAATACCAGTCATAACCAGCTATTATATCACATTTGCCACTGTAAGCATATAAAGAAAAATAATAAAAACAAAATATTTTTGCAGATCATCCTTTCTAGGTAGATTATGTAACAATCTTAATCCATTTTATCTTACTACTGGTGACTTATTACTGCCAAATAAATTATCATTGCAATGACTTTTACGACCGAGGAGCAAGAAAACACAAATGATACAGGAAGTGGGTCTACATGGTCTCAAACGTGAATTAATGTTGCTCCATCGTATGCAAATGTCAAAAGTGTTGATAGGTTTAATATTGCGGATTTTTATAAGTACAACGGAAAACGTAACACTAAAAACAACACCTACCATCCAACACGAGGTATAGAGTGACCATTACCCAATCAATGAAAGTAAACAATCACAACACTTTGTCTTTAATTTGTCACTTTGCTGAACGAATTACACACCCAAGCAGAGTACATTGTCATGGTTGTCAAATCAATCATCATAGTCCGAAAAACACTACAAAATGTTTGATCGCGAGTAAATAAAAAAGTTAGGAAGGTTCGTCTGCAAGACGTAAGGACCTGCAATTTTAAAGTGTGGTATTAAGGCTTGTGCAACCATTCCTACCTCCGCTCCCGTCTTTGAAAACAAACCGCATTGAAGCTCTCTTGTAACTTAGTATCGAGACTTCCAGTTCAATGACTTAGTTGACAAACATTTTTAGAAAAAGTGGATTGTCAATCCAAGACACATCATAACTTGTGAAAATAACAGACATCTGGGAACGTCATTACCTTCAGACACCAGTGGTGTGTGCTAAAGATGAACTTCCTCAACGTAAACCTAAGGACGTAGGAACCAGCAGGAACAACAGTCATCGTACTGGAATCCATTGGATAGACGCCGAATTCCCTAACGACCACAGTGGGAGATACTACTTTGATTCTTGTGGATTATCCCCTCTGAAAGACATCGTCGACGTTTTGAGACAAAATGCTGTATACACTCAACTGAATAATATAGGATTACAAGGATCAGATTTGATTGTGTTTGAACAATATTATGTGTATTTGTTTCATCAAAGGAGTTTGTATTTTGATTAGAATACCTACTGACTTCCTTTAGCATGATTTCTCTAGATATTCTTACTAAATAGAAAGGTACATTTATAAAATTCATTTTCTTAGCACACATACGTTGTGTATTTATGCCAAAATGACAACCGTCTTTGGTAATCTAGTCTTACTTGTTTTCAACCTTGTAAATACGTTCATGTTTGATGTTTTCATATTTATAAATAAAGAGAAAGATATTAGCCTAAATCGTCTTTTCTCTCTTCATAATTGATGTTTCAGTGAGTGGATGTTTTCCTTCGCGTCTGTAATTCTCACCAGTTTATCCATCGATTGTCCACCAAACAACTCATACGAAAACGATCTAATGTATTAGTAATTTAACTAGCCATGGTGCATATGCACAGGTTAAAGCACCACTAGATCGAGAAGTTAGAAGAAACTGGAGAAGAAAACCACAATTTTTCTCCAAATTGTCTTATATTAGCCTCAGAATAGAGCTTACGAACCTAGGAGAAGAGGGCCACTCTTCTTCTAATATGGAATATAATAGAACTCAATCTAGAAACAGCAGGGACCCAGAAGAAGACCACTGGAATATCGGAAGAAAACAACACAGACCCTGCATTTGAGCGTCCAATATAAAGGTATCCAGTACGAAGATGGGGCCCAATCTAAACAGTCACCACCGCCACCAATCAAACCCCCAGCATGGAAGATAGGAAGCAACCTGCAGTGCCATCTGTATCAAATACATCGTCTTAAAATATGAAAGGAGAAAGGAATGATCTGAAGAAGGATATGGGGAAAAGAAAAAACTGAGCCAACAAGGACCCAGAAACAATTAATTCAAAAGAACCCTTACTTACCTACTATAGCATAAATATCACCAAACACCAAGAATAAGGGAAAATAGAGGGTCAAATTTCAAGAGGCAGAAGAGAAAAATAGAGTAAAATAAATGTCATAATGGGGACCTAGAAGAAACTGCGCTGCACATAGAGGACATCCAAATGGTCTTAACAACAAAAGAAAATAGCTCCAATGTATTGGCCAGTTATCCATGAAGCTGAGAGACAATGTCAAAAAGCAGTCGAAAAACATCAGAAAGCTGGGGAAAATTTATAGTAGCTGCCCAGTTACCCGTCCGGAGCTCATCTTGAATTCTCTGATAATCACTATCAGGAATTGCAAAATCAACGAATCACACTCTGACCTCCGATGAGCAAACTCACAGTAGATAAATCACTTAGAGAGTACAAAGGCTTGCACCAGATTGAAATTTGAGTCACCCTACCGACTGCAACCGTGCCTGTTTTCATTGATACACAGTCAACCTCAGGCCATCAAAGCGTTAAATGAATTGCTAACAGTTTTCATTTTGGCTTCAAAAATCCATTTCGAAAAGGAAACAAGGATGTGCAAAATAAGCAAACTTTACAACTTTCATTAGTATTTATTTGTAGTAGACATTGGAGTACTCAGTATGTAAACAAATATGTTTAGCACTATCCAAAGAAAGAGATATTTGCAACAATGTCGTGGTTTATGTTTCTTTGTTTTCTTGTCTTTTCTTTTTGCTGCAAATTGCAAGAGTAGTTGTGCCGGATAATTTGTGTTTACAACGGATAACCTTTATGGATGTATTTTTACCCAGTCCCAATTTCTATATTTCTCAAACTCTCTCATCAGATCTACATTTTGCATTATCTTGACCACTTGACCATAGTATATATATAAAGTGTTGTGCATTTCAGAGATTGAAGATTATTGGTCCTAAAATCTCCAAAGTTTTCAAATTGTATTACTAGGAATATTGTTATTCTCAATAAAAAAAAGAATTGAATAATTTCTGACTTAGATGGAGCTCCTTTGAATATTTCTCTAAAGTAAACAGCGCTTTTGAGAATTCAAGATATTAAAACTGTATTTGAATCGTTTAATGTTATATGAAAAATTGATAGCTACAAGCCGAATTGCAAGAAACGTATTGAAAAACTCAATTAATGAAGTAAATGTTAAATGATTAGTCTAATGGTCGTGGTATCTTTATCTCATAAAATTAATACCACTCTGTCTTTATATTATCGATCACAAACAACGAATATAATTTCTGTTCTTGATACTTTCATGGGGTAAATAATAACAAAAGATGTATCTAGCCGGTCAATACCTTAACGTTTTTACTTTTTGTGTATCTGTTTATTATAAGGTTCAAAGTCGGTAGGGTCTTAAAGTTGAGGTTTAGTGACATCTTCTAAATGCATTTACTTTACCGGATTTATTGTGCATTGATCTGATATGTTTTCATGAACTTTACACAGCATTTTGCAATGACATGGCTCAAAGTTGACTCAGTAAGCGTCAAGAAAATTTGCCTTGTAATTTGCTAAAAAAAGAATCGACTATTCTTGTGTATTTTGGCTATGTTTGGGTTTATATCAAGTTACTTGATGCCAAGTTTCAAGATGAGACTATAAATTATCTAACTTTTCAAAAGAGACTGGCAGATGTGTCAGGAATTGTTGATGACATGTCCATTCAACACTGCTAATTTCATACAAAGTTCCATGAACTCTCGTATCATAAACGCATCATGAAACTGCGTGATATATGCACCTGTGTACCGTGTCTATTTTTATAAATTCACAAGTGGGTTTGTTCTATGCTTTCCTTTTTACGTGAGGGTCCACTAATCAGTCTCATATGTTGTTACAAAACAGACTTGGCACGTGACATCGCGTCATAACTTCAAGAGAAGACCAGCTATAGAGGCTTCAAGAATCAAAAGGGAAAAAATAGATGTAAGCTAGTAAATACAGCGAATGTCGTCACTTACGAGCATGCTGTGAACTAAACAAAATAGTGCTGACAACAGTCAAAAATATTACCGCAATTAAATTGCTTTTTGGCAATCGATGAGTGAAAAATGAGGACTACTAATTCTCTATTGTATTCAGTAGCACATGTGCTTTTTGGAAAGCATTTTAAATCTCTTGGAACAATATACGGTAAAAACCATAAACCACATACAAATATAGAATCATTAGGAATTCTTCATTTTTTAGAGACTTACACAGACCTTCCAATGAAATATGTCAGAAATTTGATTGTAATTCTAGGACTTAACTCGTATATTTAAGTCTTAAGGACATTAAGACGCAATTTAGAAAAGCAATTCATTTTCTTTTTTCTAAGAATAATCGAATAATCACGAAAACAATACTGAAACAAATTTGAACCAATTTGATATCGTTTCATGCAAGAAATGATGCTAAGCGTAATTGTATTTTCAGTAATATATGCATTGCTTGTCAATGTCCACGTGACCCATGCCATATACAATCTTCTATAGTACTGATTTTATTTTATCAATATCATACTTTACAGCGATAAGTAAACCACATGAGAGTACATTATGATATAATGGTAATGGGCTTGACTTTTCTGTATTCGTCTTTGTGGCAATGATTGCACTGCCTGTATTTGTGTAATATTTACCTTTTTGCAAGCATAAGTTTCGGTTTACCACATTGATAAATTTGAGACAGGAACATATCTCAAAAGTTTCCTAAAATATCCGATTTTATTCAAGATATAGATTGATTCCATGTTGCTTTAACTTTATTAGTGCTGTGTCTTTCACGGTTACGTGATACACTCAAGAGCAGATGGGGGATGGAATAAGGTGTGGACAGCGTGTGTTCATTATCTCCCATTCTAAAACTGGACCTGAAACTAGCAGAACGTTTCAGAGAAAAAGTCTTCTTTTACAGTTAGACAGTTGCAGTTATGCCCTCGAACTGCTTGAAATGCAGGAACAACTTAGTCCCCCATAAAGGGTTACACCCCACAGACTTCTTGCCTACCTGTTTACGCAAACCACTCCCATTAAAGAAATGTTCCTCGGTCCGCTTTTGAGAGTTGCTAATAAAATTAAATTTAATTTACAGCAATAAAAATTCAACTATTTTTTTTACTTTAAATGGAGACGAAAAAGACTGAGCATATTTGCAATAAAATAAATTTACATATTTCTGAAAGAAACTGGAACAGCCATACAAATGAAAATTAATTACAAGTGAGATTATTTATCAGGGAAAATTCATTACTTTCGACAACAAAACTGCACGCTCCATCGAAGTGATCCACTGGCTTCTTAGGCTTGTAATGGATTTCATTGACATAGTATGTATGTGTGGATTCCGGAAAAAAACGTGGGACTATTGACAT
>QKMX01230087.1:10105-25745 GCA_003401595.1 Venustaconcha ellipsiformis | reverse complement strand
TGTATTGACTGTCTGTGCCTGCATTCCTGTGCTGAATGTTTAGTCTCACCACAGTAATCATATCCCAAAGTGTACTGACCATTGATATGGCTGACCATATCGTCTGATGCTGTTTTGACCTACATTGGGTTTACAGGGTTGGATGAAGTTTGTAATGTGCTGTAAGACCAGACTACACGAATGACCATTTATATTTTTTGTCACCCCTTTGGCAGACAAGTGGATATTATCTCTTTTTCCAAAAAAATGTCCCCTCTTTGTCTAAGAAACTCATGTAACTGTAAGCATCACACTTCCATTCACTTGAGAGTCTTTGGATGACCTCATTGACATCATAATCTTCCCTGGGGGCCATTTCATATAATGCAACATGACAGCTTTGATTTTGCTTATGGATGTGGGAAAGTAATTGGTCATATAGTTCTTCAAAAAGTTCTAGATCAGTCTCTTCACTGGCATTGTTCCCTCCAATACAGAGGACTACTTTAGTGAACTTGGAGAGATCATATATTTTTATATCTTCCAGTATGTTTGTATGTTGGCACCTCAAATGGCATGCTCTCTAACACAGTGCCTCAGCCCTCTATTGTTGAACTACCAAAAAGGAGGATGTTATCTCTGCTTGTAGAAGGCAAACTATTATGTTTACTTTGTATTGATGTAGTTAGTCTGCATTTTGCTTTATTACTTTTGTTGTGGATTCAATGTATGTGATGAAATTCATGGGCAAGTACACGGTGTTGATATTCTATTCATGCTATACATTAGACATGTATATATAAACAGTATACATGTACATGTACTAATGCATGGTTCTCTGAATAAAGTAAAATGTATATGCCTTCTCTGTTTTCACTATAGGTGTATTTCTCATTTAATATGCATCAATTTAAAATGGTAAATGTGCCAATGAACCACACATTTTTTGCAACCACATTTATTATCTACCCATCAGTTTTTTTTGGGTACATGCATCATTTTTTAAGCTAACTGACCTGGTTGCTTATAACACAGGTCGGCCTATAATACGGTCCGGTTCTATGGGTCCCAACTACTGAGTTATACCTGGGACATACTATATAAACAAAAACTGATAAAACAAGACACTCTTTAGTTGCTAATGAACATCAATGCTGCTTATCAAGTAAAGAAGAGATTGATAGAGGAAAGTGAAAATGGTTGAGATCAGGACCAGGAGGAAAATATTGCTTGATGTGTAATATTTTGGGATCTAAATAAACACATAAGTCAATTTAAGATTTGTTTTTTTCTTTTTATATTTAAAATACAGCAAATGTAGTGTTGTTTGTCAAATAATAGTAAAACATACAGCCCTTTTGGGCACATGGAATTCGAGTCAGGGCTTATAATTTTTTAAAAATCACCAGCCCGAGACCTGTGTCTGAAAATATATGAAAGTGGAGCCTCATTTTTGCATTCCTAGAAATATAACAATATGAATACAGGTGTAACAGTATACAGAAAGTTCGAAATAACATCAAACTGAAATGACACTGAAATAAATTAAGTCTTAAAATTGGAATTATAGTCCCAGTTTGCATTATGCAATATATAATTTGCGATACTTCCAACAATGATTTTCTGAGATATGAACATAATTGTACTTCAGATCATCACACATAAGTATAACATATTAACAATTCAAATCTCAATTAAGATGGCTCCAAAAGGTAGACATCTGTTTCATTTATGCACTTTTCAGATAGTCCGGAAATGTGTTTCCTTGTAAGACTGTACTGTCAAATAGTTTATTTTAATAATATAAACTTTTCTATATACAAGATTTTTATTTTTTGTGATCATGACTAACATCACAGTCTAACTGAAGTTGGAATGAAGTAGAAAATGTACTCCATCCTGGCTTCTTAACATCTACAGGTGTCATCAATGTTCTCTCCATGTACTCACAATGCCCAGCCTTATCCACCAGTATTATGGTATTGGTCCTAAAATAAACCAAAAAAAAAAACATAACTAGTACAACTGCAAATCTCATCTCTTTTCACAAGATGCATGCATCTAACTTTTGTTATCACCCTCACCCTCAAACAGTATCCCAGTGTTCATACTGCAAACTCTTAAGTAAAAATATTTGAAAATGTCACTGTAATTAAAAAACCTCATATATCTGACATCTGATTCCCTTTCAAGGATACCTGGGGCACTTAAGGATGCCACCCCACTCACAGATGGTCACCATAAACAATAGCCACATAATTATAAGATTTGGGGATTTTCAACAAGCACAAGATGTGGTACCAAACAGATACACAAAACTCAAGGCATAAACAGAGGACATCACAACATCTTTAATACTTACTGTATAAAAAACGTATGGTTTCTACTAAATATAAACACATGCATCACTCCAAACAACCTAGACCAAGATCTGCTAGCACATAATGTTCAAAATCATTAGTAAAAATTTACAAAAAGAGCATAGACCCTGAAGCAAAATTGCATTAAGCAGTAATGGCAGATCTGGGTATATGGCAAAGTTCTGCTGGCTGCATATTAAAGATGAGCAAATATAATAAATATACAGTGAGAATATCATGTCAAAATGTTAAATGTTACACCTTGATGTTGAATTTTCTTATCATGCTTCAAACAAGCAGGATCAAGTATTCATGTAAATATTGATAAAATCTACAGGACAGAAAACAACCCAAACACCAGAAATTTAGAAGAGCCACAAGATATCTATTAATTTCTGTCTAAATTATGACATGAGATGCCTTTTATGATATTTTTGCAAAGATATGGGTCAATTTTATCACTGGTAAGCTGCATACCTGTCATAACCCAGTCATACAAAAATCAATCTTCCTCACTCCCAAACAAAGTCATGTTTTTGAAAAACATAATTTTCAGTAACTTTTGGGAAACAAAAAAGACATTCTTTTACTACCCCTATACATATCCAAGCATGCAATCTGTATAAACTGTTAACAGTATACTAAGTGGAATAACCCAGTTCATTTGAGATACACATTATTACACATCATTGACTTGAATGAGATTATTTATGTCACCATTATTAAGATTATATACAAGTTTGTGATCAAAGGCAATGCTTCTCTGAAGTCAGATTTTAATCCAAATATAAAATGCAAAAGAATTATTTCAACATTTGAAATAGCGTACAAGAGTGGTTCATTTTTTTATGGGACAATGTTGAAATGCAAAATGACAAGAGCCTAGTAAGACCAAATTTCAGAAGTCCTGGAAGGAGTTTGACTTTTTGTTAATTGCAACAGCAAAGGGAGACATTTTATTTTTTACACATTATATCGACATAGTCATTCTCAAGTATGACATCCGTTAACACAGCAACACCACCTAGCATGTTTGCTGTTCCCACAGCAATACAAATGTTGAAAGATCATTTTTTGTATGGTGACAAACATTTAAATATCTCAGGGAACCTTCCAGTCTCAAATGGATGCCAAGATGAATAAAAATGATATTACCTTATCACCCCCCAAACTTATGAAAGTAGCAATGACAGTAGCTGTTATGAAAAACTCTGACTATCCAATGGATTTTAAAGACAGAAATTTTGTATATATATTTTTATTTAATGCATGTGTGGTTGTGTTTATGTCAATGTTGTCATATGTGTTTGGTAATGTTACTGGACAATGTTCTAATAAGTCTACTAACTGTTTCTGGTTAGAAAGTATATTAAATGCTAAAAAGAAAACAGATTTATTAATCAAATTTGAATTTCCAGGAATCTGACATAGGCTTTTATGAAAAGATAACTAATTCTCAACATGATTTCATTTTTTAGATCATGTGCATTGACCTCCTTTGGGACCTCAAAACCTACTTTTTAAGTCTCCAAAACTCCATAACACTGTCTGGGAATATGGCAGACCAGTGATTTGTTTGGCTCAACAAGTCCATATCTTAAACAAAATCCATTTTGTAAAGTAATTTTTTTCTATTCAGGTATTAAAATACTTATCCATAATGGTTGCAACTTTGTGGTCCCTTAAATAACCTTTACAGACAGGTCTGGTTGTTATTGCTGTTTTGTGTTTAACTCCATTTCTCAGGGCAAGATAGGTTATACATTAAAGCCAGTATAATATACTGTAAACAAGGGCAAAATAATTGGTTGTCAAAAAGGACCAATAATAATCTAAATATCTGAAACCTTATGTAATAATTATGTAATAATTCACAACAGTATGTCAAATATCAGGACACCAATTGTGGTTTTTAAAGCCAAGGCAAATTAAAAAACAAATACTTGGAATATTGTAACAATATGCTGTGACAATCATCACATAAATTTCATGAACAACTAATTCTATCCTTTAAATTGTTTTGGTTCTCAATTCTGTCATATTTAATGATATGGGTAATGCTGTATGTAATGCACGATAACAGCATGTGGATCAAGACAAACCAATTCTATCCACTTAAGGTATGCTAAAAATTAAATTCTTTTGTGTATTTTGAATGCATTAAAACATTTGTTTGCATTTTTTGTCACTTTATTTATGTAAAATTGTGAATACTCCTTTATCAAGAGCCTTACCATTAGCTGCATTATAAAAACTAATTATCTTTTTCAAAAATCTGTTGTTAAATTGCACAAGTTAATATTATAAATTTCAACTTTTAATTGCTTTAAGACATTTGCTGAAGAAAATAGTTGGATCAGAGATGCAGGCCAGTATTTTATCTTAGATGAGATCTCTACAAATAACACCAAAACCCTGCAAGTAGAAAAAGAGTGGGAAGGTTCTTGCCATAGTTCATTATTTGCACAACACTTAAATATCTGTCTCTATATCCTTTTATCCCACTCTGTTTGGTCTCTACTGAAATCAAAATTTCCATAGAATTCTACCTCTAGCTGTATATACATTAATCTGGTGAGTGTTTCTGAGCTTAATCTGTTTCTTATCCCAAGTATTTCTCATGGATATCTCTGTTCCAAAATGCATGTGATCTTGTGACTTGGTGTATTGTGTAAGAATTGACATCCTTAATTCAAATGCTGATTTTAATATAACAGGGTCATTTTCCCTACAACATTTGCAGATATTACACACCATACCTCCCATTTGGTGTTGTATAGTAACCACTATAACAGCCAAGATCTCTGAAATTTTTAATCAAATTATTTTGGCTACTTCATTGTCCTCTCATCTAATATGGTATATGACATCATTTTGGAACTACTGTACAATAATTCTCGAGAAACTCAACTTTATTCAAAACTTTCTTCATTCTACCCTTCATTTTCACACTCATGCCAGCACTGTTTTTAAGCTGAAATCATTCAGTAATGTTCAGCCCAGCCCAGCCATTTTTGACAATGATCTCATCTTCAGAAATGGACTAAAGTTTATGCAGTCACAAATTGGAGGAAAGGGTATGAATGCAAAACCTGTATAGTATACACATTTTTCTGTTATAAATAATTAGTGGGATTTACAAGTGTAAGTTTAAATTAACATACATTTGCATACTTTGTGAACACTATACTATTCATAAGCTTGATAATAGCTCAACAAATGGAAGCTGACCATTTCTATGACCCCTTACTTTAGCAAGAGGGGACAATATCAATTAAGTGATACCTATGTTATCGCTTGATGAGTTCAAAACCACCATTTCAATGCATAACCAGACATAGGATGTTTTCCAAAAATTAAAAGGATCTGTCTGCAAAGAATCATATACTTTACATTGTTGGGGAAATACATACCTGGTTCCATACTGTATAGATGGAGACCATACAAAAATAGCACTTCTCTGTTCCATTACCTCTCCCTCTGTTGGTCTACCAAGCTTGTGATATTGACTTTTCAGAAAAGGATCATCCTTGTGTCTAAACAAACAAAGAAAGAGACTCATAGACTAAACACATAGCTAAAATATGAAGTCAGTAATTTTTTCAGACTCAGATATTATTCTGTTTCTGTTAAAACAATATGTATTGAGAAGAACCAAAAACAATGTCAAATAAAGTACTGAATACAAATAAACTGATTAATGAACGACACTTTCATCCACAATAACTTACAAATTAATGTCTTGAAAATGACTAGTACTTACTTGATATAAAACCTGAAAATGTATGTAGTAATAAATGCTATGTATTATAAGAATCATCTGGAGATGATATATTTCTGATGTTATGATTCCTATCTAAAGTACCCTACCTATAGTCTATCAATTTATATTTTTATAATACTTGTGCTAGTACCTAATGGCCAAACAATCTCAATTTACTACTACTTTCTGCACAATGGTACCAAAATCCTTGAAAGATTACAATGCTAATTTCTGGATACACACTGTTAGCTGTGTTCTAAGTTCATGAACATTGCAGTTTATATTTAATCTGTGAGTAGCATAATTCAGATTGATTGGGTGACCAGTGTGTGACATCAAGGATCAACCAAGATCATACTCCAGACAAAATAGGTATCACATCTTGTTGCAGGTAATAAAGTTACTGTCTTTAAAAAAAGCAAATTTTAATCTAAATAATGTTTTTTTCTTAGAAAACTTGCCTGATCACATTAGCCTTAAGTGTATAAGCCTGCAACATCCCAAATCCAGCCCAACAAAAAAGATGAAAATTCATCTTGTTTAGAACATAAAGAAAAAGGGAAACAATTTTTACCCATTACCTGCCCTTGCAACACCAGTTTTTAAGTTCAAATTTATCTGAATTCAGCCAAGTTAAAACCCAGGAGAGATTCCATTTTGGAAACAGGATTGGTCAGTTCTGATCAAAAATGGCTAAGAGATCGTACAGATCTTTATTATGACCAATATTGCATCTATTATGACGCTGGAATGTGTCAGATATTGTACACTGTTTTCATGGTAATTGGGGCCAACTATTTCTCCTCAGAGCCTGAGAAAAAAGATTTGTCAGATGAGGGACTGAGGCACTCAAAGGGACAATCAGGTTAGGTTATTTGGTTCCCCCATTGATTCTACATCAGTCCCTTAAAAAATGCCATTATTCTTCATAAGCCTTTAAAGAGGAGAGCCTTCTTGCTCACAAGATTCTTTTTTTTTTCTTGCAGGACTGTCAGGACAATAACCAAGTGTGAAGAAGACAGCCTATGCAGGGGTGGAACACCCTCAACCAGGGTTGGTTGACAAGATTCAGCTTGACCTGAATCTGTCTGGACAGATCTATTTTTAAGCTGGGAAGCTCAGATACAGGACTTGTCCCATCTGATAGGGGATATCTGAATCATGGTGCAGTTCTGACAAAACAAAGTTTAGATTATTTATTAAACCAAGTTCGTGTGAGAGTGGGTGAAGACCCACCATCCCTCCCAGCTCACTGACTCTGCATCCATGGCCAAAGCTTCTGGGTCTGGAACTGGAGGGACAAAGGTGAGTAACCTGTGACTGCAACTTGTCACAATAACATTAATCATCGGAAACCCCCCCAAGAAGCAAAAACAGAAGAAAAACTGGATGATGGTGAGTCCATTTTCTGTGAATGGTTTGACCCTTTCTGGAGTGTTGGCCAGGACATTAAGTCTGCTGGGCATGTACCTGATTTATATGTTGATATTAAGTTGGTCACACTAGAAACTGCCAAAGCAGAAAACACAAGTCAGGTGAATGGGGTCCTCCATTTGAGGCTGATGTGGACAGGCCAATCCATTGGCTTCCACATGCTGCCAAGAGTAGCAAAATCCAGCAACTGGTTGGCAGCATAACCAATGTATTTGCAATAGTACATATTTTCATTTTCGCTTGGGGCCTATCCAGAGGAATCTTTCATGAGCCAACCTAGGTTGCACCACTGTGATCATATTTCATGTGTGATCGATCACTTTTTATTGAGGGAACTTGAAAAGGGGCACCACTGGGCAAGCAAGGTCATTTGTAAGGGGAGTATAAAAAGGACAGCCATGTGGAATAAGTCTGCCAACCAAATGAATAATCTGAGGAGTTACAAGAAAATCTAGATGATTCAAAAGGGATAGATCATTTTTTCCCTTGAGAAAATAGAACTTACCATATATTTTTGAAGGATCTTGAAGTACGCTGCTGTCACTGTAGATGAAGCTGACTGAAACAGGTGACAGTGCAATCCATGAACTTGGTAAAAGTCCAAGGGCTATGTTGAGGCCAAAAGGTAGGGCTTGAAATGGATAAACATATTGATCTCACTATGTTCACCTTGAATTTCAGTGGCATAATCTACTGAGGCGACTCAGGTCCATGATTGGCTTCAACTTGCCATCTTCCTTCTGGATAAAAAAAAGCACAGAATAAAACCTTGGAGATTGTGGTTTTTGCCCAATCTCCACTGTTCATTTTTTTGAAAGGTGACTGTCTCCTGTTGTAGAAAAGTGTCCTTCTGATCTAATGGTAGAAAGAAAGAAGAGGAGGTTGAAAAATTTAATCTTATGTCCCTTTATAATGACCAAGATCAGCCATTTTGAGGAAATAGGGTGATCCAGTGAGAATGCAATTTCATGATCCAGGTGCCCTCTATAAGACCATCTGCAGGCAGTGGGGTTGGTAGGTCAACGCCTAGACTTAAAGGCTTGGGGGCTGAGAAATCTGATTTCATGCCTCCCCCTGCATGGCTGCCACCTAAGCTGGTTTATTATTGCTGCATTAGGATTGAAATCAGAATTGAATATTTGATTGAAAAGATCACTTGTCACTGATTCACCTATCATCCCTCCACTTTAACTGGGGCTGATTCATCATAAAAGCTTGTGCTTGTTGGGGGCATAGTTGGATGGCCAGATTCTGAGCTGCAAGCCTCTTCTATTTTAGTCTCAAATAGTAACTGCAAACCATGCAGGGTTATCTGCAATGCCAGGTTATGATGCTTCACATTGTATCAGGTCAGGATTGGTAGAGGCAGTCATTGCATTAGGAATGGAATAGTGACCCAAGCAATCAGGGCATCACCTGCCAGGTGGGATCACTGCCCAAGTTTTCCACTAGTCAGAAAATTGTCAATGAAGCCAAATCTTGCATCAAATATAGGGTGACATTTCAAATCAGCTTCAAAGTGGCATGAAATACATTCCTGTCCACTTTTCAAAACTGGGGGGAAGACAATACATATGAACTGCTGCTAGATTTTGATCCAGAATTTGGAGGTCAGGATGAAAGGCATCATAGTGGTTTCTGTACTAGCAAAATGAGAACACTGCTGGTGCTTGGTGGGATAAGCTGCATCAGTAGCATAAATGTGTAAAGCCAGAACAGCTGGCTGGTTTGCTGGTAGTAAGGTTGGCATGGTTGCCGTTCAAGTGGAAGGTGGTCTGGCTGTCACTAGTAATGGCTTCTGATAGCATGCCTGGACAGATTTATTTTTCACTAAGATCTCCATCATCATGTGGGTATGTCACTAAAAGGTGTGGCAAGACTTACAGATCCATCACTATGTTGTATGGAGACAGAGTTGTAATCATGGTTGGCCAGACAGCTCTGTCAATAAAATCCCCAAACTGGGACACCCTGGATGGTGAACTCATATTGAAAGTTGGAACCAATGGATCTGGTAAAAAAAACCATACTGCCAGACTTACAGGCCCCAAGACCATGCTAGGACAAGCATGCCTCCTTGGATGCCTAGAATGTGGGGGACACTCCCCAGAGTCAGAAAAACCTGTAGAAGCAAGTGATAGAAACATAGGTAAAATTTGACCTGAATTTAATAGCTGTGCAGTTGTCTCTTGAACAAGACAATGCATCTGTTCAAAGGTGGTACACTGCAAAACTTCAACATTTTGTTCTCCCCTTTCCAGTGAAATAACTGATGATAGTAAATGTCATATTTTTGGTGGATGAGGACCAAGCAACATCCCCCAAAAGGTCCACAAGTGATGCTGACTTAAGATGTATGCCAGAAGACCATGCTAGGACAAGCATGCCTCCTTGGATGACTTTCAAATATCGAATTTGTGAGATTTGTTTCTTTTGCCAATACTTTTGGCTTTCTGTAAAACTGTATCACAAGTTGCAGTGAAGTGACAAGTATTTTTGGCACATTCTAAATATGGTTCAATTGTATCCTACCTTGCATAAAATTTCTTTCATTTAATACACCTGGTTGACATATTTTAGTGAAATGACATGAGAAAAAAAAGCAAATTAACAATTTAGCATATCATTAGATCACTAATACAAAACCAGTTACCAACTGAATAAGCAAAAATAAATAGTATCATGCTAATTTGTGAATGACAACATGCAATCAATGGTAGCATTTTGTATGCATGACTGAAACAGATGAAGTGCAAGAATGTGACTAATCCACCCCCAATTGGAAAAAATGCAAAAGATGCATACAACCTGTAGAGGAATTATAAATAATTATAATAAATCTAAATTCCTCATTGAATGGCTGATTTAGACACTGATAATGGAATTTTGGGATGTAAAGCTGAAAAACTAGAAACCTGGTTTGGGCAAGGATGAAATGGGCAAAAGTTATTGTCCTTTATCTATATGAGAAAAGATTATTTTTCATCTATTTAGTGAAGTTTGATTCAGAGAAAAAACATGCTTACATCCCTAACATTATGATCATGGAACATTTTTGAAGGAGAAATGCAGATCAAGGGAGCTTCTGAAACAAACATAAAAATGTGTAACTAAATAAATAATGTTTGTAAGAAAAACTAATTTTACACACATGATAATTAATTTAGATTATAAATAATTCATGCACATTTTACTTTGTTTCATGCAGTTAAATAGAATGAAGCCCCAAAGTCCATTAAAAAATCTGACAAATAAATCTACAGATAATTGGAGAGTTTTCAAAAACAGAGTAGATAAATAAGAAAAAAATGAGTAGCTCACAATTAAAATAAATTTTTTTTCAATATTTGTGCAGAATTTACTCTGATGCAGGTAGCTAAGAAAACAACCTATAACCCATAAATGTACACCACTCCCTCAATAACCTGTGCTCTGATAAGCAAACCCATATTTAACCTGCGATCAGACCTGGATCCCAATTTTAAATAAATTAGAAAATTTAAAAAAATTGTCCCCTATTTGCTGAATGTAAAAGAAAATTATGATGTGATGCAGGTCATGTATTAATATTACTACAGAACAGTGAATAAATGTGATGGTAGTGATTCTTTGGTGGGTTCAAATCCTACTAGAGCTGTCCTAAATCAGTGATGTTAGTACCGCTATTGTAAATAAGAAAGGAATACTCTTCACAGTAGAAAAAAGATGTTTCTGTACAATTGTGACCCAGGTCTGTTGTTATGTACCAGTTTGTTATTGGTGGATGCAAAGCCTTCAACAAATTACACCTTAGCAAGCTATATTTAGCTCACATATAGTCTGTTCCAATGTAAACATTTGCTGTCTTTGGTGATGTCAAGTGCACGGGTACTGACTAATTTAATTGTTTGTTAGGAGTGAGAGACTGAGTGAGCAATCGATTACAGTGCATGAATGGGGCACTAATATTGATTCCATGCTAAACTAATCAAAATTTCTCACATTCCTCCTCTCAACTTTCTTTGGACAGACAATGCCTCAGCTCATTCTACTTTTACATATGAAGAGCATGTCTTTCACTGGTGTGAAAGCAGGAATAGCTAAAATTCAAAAGAAATGTAACACTTCTGAGTTTTGTTTTTGTTGTGCTAAAATTATGAAATGCCCACGTGTGGGTTGTGTATTGTATTCTCTCATTTGTAGTTATTCATAGTCATGTAAATTAAGTATTTGGTCTGTGTTATTTTAGGTTTATGCCATACTGTTCAATCCATTTATAAACCACATGACCAGAAGTGAATGTTGTAGTTCGTCATTTCTCCCTAAATATAACACCCAGCTCACAGTGATCAAAAGTGGTAACTTAAACTTTGATATAATGCTAGTTTTATAATCAAAAATGGCAGATACATCTTCTGTATTAAATCAAATTAAGGGGCTGGAATAAAGAAATGGCATGCAGATTTTACGTTCATAAAATCTAGCTGTTATGGTTTTGTGTCAGGTCAATTTATTTAAATTGGTCAATCAAACAGTTATAAATATCAATGTGTAAGTAATAAAACTAAACTACCTTAACTTGGTCTACTCATTCACATATATAATCAGAGATAAACAAGGCATTCAAGTAAAATGAATACTTTATGAACAGAAAGCTTTTTTGTTTCACAAAAACATTTCAATATGGAGAAATGAGTATCTGATCTTACACTTTACTTAAAGTTCCTGAATTGGCACTCAGAGATTTCCTCAAGGATCATAAGTTTCACTACTACTTGCAATGAAATCACAGCACCAATATTTTATTAACAGAGCAATAAAAAAACTTGGGTCTGACACTGATGATTATTTCATGAAAAAATGTGTCTATGCTTTGAAAAAAAATAATCATTTTTTGTTGGATATCAATAGCAACAAAAACCAGTGATATTGTACAGCTGTTTGGCATGCATAAAATGGTTGCTGAAATCAGTTGGAATAATGTTACTGATCATTCAGAGGTTAGGAATCTTGAAAAAAGTAATTTAATCAAAGAAAAGCAAACTTTGTTACAAGAAACTTCTTTTGACAATTATTCCCAATGTGATTACAAAATGAGTATTCAGCCATTAAATAGTCCATTACCCCAATGACACACATCCTATTTATCTTTATGTCCAGCAGGGATGGCATTCGGTTTTTTCTTAGATTCTTTGGAAACTCACACCCTTACTTATATGTGTCAGTGTTATTTGACCCCATTGTTCCGAGTTATTTATGGAGAGGTATAAACTCAAATAACCAGGCAAGAGAGAAAGAGAAACCATGCTAGAATGGTAAGTGGAAAAAAAATTGATAGGCAAAATGTCAGATGTAATACCTGATGTACATATACATGCCTTCATTGTCCTAGTGGTTGATAAGAAAAACAAACAATTTATCAATATTTGCACTTTACTTAATTTATTTTCTAAGTCAAAAGAAACATAATTCATTCAAAATAAATCTTCAAATTACGAGAGAGAGAGAGAGAGAGAGAGAGAGATGGAGGGTGAAGGAGAAAAGTAACTTATAGTTCCACCATCAGACTAAATTCCTGATGAATGTAAAACAGCAGAATCCATTAAAAAGAAAAATCTGCAAAATATCTTCAAATTACCAGAAGAGCAAGTTGAAGGGAGAAGGAGAAAATAATCTAGTGGCCCATTATCATACTAAATGCCTTGTGCATATATACATGCATTCAGTGTGCAAGTAGTTATAATGAAAATAAACATTTTAACAATATTTGTACAGAATTTACAGTAATGCAAGTAGATGAGTTAAACATAACCCATTAAAAATAAATCTCTAAAATATACCTGTAAATTACAAGGAGAGAAAGAGAGAGTGAGCAAACTGAAGGAAGAAGGTGGAGAATAATCGATAGACCCATTGTCATATAAAATACCAGATGCATATGTGCAATCAAGCCTTTGTTACTTTCATCAAAAATACTTATATTTACTACATCTAATTATTCTAAAATTTGGCCACATTCTTATGTAAATCCAAAAATATGCAATCATAGATTTAACATGACGTTCCAATGTGCTATATCTATCAATTCACTCTAAAATGCAGTAATGACATGAAAAACCATTTCAGTTATGAGCCATTTACTAAGCCAGCAGAGATCTGTGACTTCTAATTGTTGATTAGTCATACTATATGGTTCTGCTAAAGGAGGGTTACTGGGGAGAGGTAAGGGCACTCATGTATTGCATTTGATTTTTTTCCTAATTGTTCAATAAAGCGATTAGATACTGGGATTTTGTGTTCCACTTCAGTAATAGCTAAAGAAAATTAATCTAAAATTGATCAGTAGAATTCATCTTGTCTGAATACACTATGATTTCTACAGATCATATCTCTTACTTTTCTTACATGTGATGTTACCATAGTGGAACACACTCATATCATTTAACTTGCACTTGAAATTAATTTTTGAACAAATATGATGCAGTGAACATTGTTATGAATATTATTCCATTATCAAGATTATTGTGTGCACTGTACAGAAAAATCAAAATTATGTGAATATGTTCTTCTTTCCCAAATTTATGTTCCACACCAGATTACTATATCCTGCTCACAATAATTCATCCTAGACACAAGATCATCACTGACTTATACACTGTCGGAGTTTGTTTATACTATAAAAACAATATTTGGATTAGTCAAATGCTCAACTTAATAAAAATCAAAAGACAGCTTATGTGAAATGTCTGTGATAAACAGAAAATCAAATGAAGCCATACTTGGCTATTCATTGTGACCCATGAACTGAAACTTCATCTGCCTTCACAGACATGTCTGAGTATTGAATGACCCCCGACTCAACTGAAAAGGTATGTAACATGCATCTTTTTTCAAAACTGCAATTGTTTTGTCCAAGATAGCTTAAATTTACAGGCAAATAGATGAAGATATCTAACTATACCTGTGATACTGGCACAAAAAGTGACATTTATTTCTGCTGTCATAATACAACTATTTTCCTCATAGCAAATGAATTACCTTGATCTTATGCTGTATGGATGAAAACCACCTTTCTCTCAAAGCCAACATGTTGAGACCTTTGAGTGTGTCTGGAATATGACTTTATCTAAACAATACCTTGCTCATTAAATTGCACACTTGGAGAGGTCACTTCTCAAACTCCAGTGACCAATTACGGCTGGGTGCAACCACTGATTGGTTAGGAAACATCTGGCTGCCATATGCTGAAGGCAGGCATCAAATACAGGGCATTTGTATCAGAAATTTGTCATGGGGAAATTAAAAGACCATTATTACCAGGTTGCCTCTCAACACAGGTGACTGTTAGGACATGTCTGACCATGTTATAAGTGGAAAAACTTCAAAGGCAAGCTAGTCAGTCATTCTCATGTACAATATATATGAATGTAAGAACCATCTGAAAATTACGTATTTACAAAATAATATTCTTAAGAATAGCTAACTTTATGCTCAATATTTCCAATGGTCTTTTGCCTAATAACATCATACATGTGATCCTCTCAAACAGGATGGTGTTTCTTCTGAGTTGAGGGGTGTCTCCCACCCCTCTCAATGTTCACCATCTCAGGTGTGTAAAAAATTACTGAAAAGCAAATTTTTTAGTAAATTATGCTTCTCCAAGAATACTAAATCAACCACATTAATGGTAGGGATATCAGTCTTTATACCTTGTGAATCCAGCCCTCCTAAAGAAAGTGAATTTTCTTTGTCCTTCTATCTTAAATAGCCAAAGAGCAATAATAACTCTTGCTTGTAATCTCTCCTTTTCACCACTAGGTGTCTGGAGTTTTTTTAGCTGAGCGATATATTTAAGAGAATGCTCATATGGCATGGTCGTTAAGAGGGGTTTTTAAGTAATGTGATTGGATATGTATTCTTGGAGAAGCACAACTTACTTCAAAATTTGCTTTCTCCTTCAAATATAGGATGAGGGAATGCTAAGCATCTGACCTCTACCCTGGTTATACATTATGGGAATGTTGGATGGATTCCCAATGTGAACGATGACTTGTTCTACTAATTATATAAGCAGCACTGGCTAGGATTACTGATCTTTGACCCCACATATGGTTAAGAAGATAAT
>QKMX01229799.1:1481-13562 GCA_003401595.1 Venustaconcha ellipsiformis | reverse complement strand
ACGAGTTATCGGGGCGCCAGGGGTTAATGAGTTAATTGTTAAAAATATAATTTGTGGGAATTTTTAAACAGGTGTATTTGGAAGGAAAAGGCAATCACCAGGACTGTTAAAAACACACTTGATATACTGAAAATACTGAGCACCCACAATTACTGTTTATCTTCTACTATTGTTTAGTTGCTTTATAAAGCAAAATGGTCTTTTAGCTATAGAGTGTTGAGCAATAACTACAGGTATGCCTAATGTTTGGTATATAATGCCTCAGGGAAAATGGGTATGTTTTGTTTTACAATGCCAATGAATTTACTAACACATACCAACTCTGAGGTATTGTTTAATAAGATAAGGCAGTCATCATAGTTTCTACTCAAAGTTTTAACTGTCACACCTGCTTGAATGATGTCCACCCTGACAACCAGTCATATTTATTTTTCACTGATTCATGTTACCAGTATTAAAAAAAAAATAACAATGATAAATAATTAACATCAGTTTTACAACCTCTTGATGTCTGTCTAAAAAAGCAGTGTAAAGGCAGAATAGGAAAGATGTGGTCTGAATAGGTTTGTTCAGGTGTGGTGAAGCTTAGTCAGACAAAAGGCAGAAATTTCATGATGCCAAACATCTCCAAGTGGGGTCAAAGATACATGGGACTCAGTTCCATTGGATATTATTGCCAGATCATTTTGAAAGTGCTGTATCAGTAATGCTATGGATGGAACTGATGATGAAGTTTGAATATTTGAATCAGACAATGATGAGACGAATGAGAAACAGATTGACACTATCAGATCACTGATCACAATGACATCTTTGATGACATCATGCCCATAACAGAGGTCAAGTTTCATGAACTGCTTGGCAATTCAGATACCAAGCCAAATGTTGAAGTGTTCTTAGTGATAGAATTTTTATAATCCAGGATTTTAGTATGAGGATTAATTTATTATTTAAATTGTCTTAACCTTTAAGACAAATTTTTTTATTTGTGTTTCAACACATACATTACTTTTCATACTTATATTTTTGTTATGTTTGAGGATAATATATTAGTAATGTAATTTGCTTAAATAAATGCATTTAGAACTCACTTTGTGCATCTTGTGATGTAGTCTAGGACTTATGGGTCGGCTTACGCATGGGTCACACACTTTTTAATGTTTTAACTTATTCAGTTTGTGGGGTTGGCTTATATGCGAACAGGCTTGTACATGAGTATTTATGGTAATTTCTTTTCAAAACCAGAGGTTTATCTGAAGCATTTAATGTATGACTTTGTATGAAGACCTTTTAAATTTATCCAAGGGATGCCCAATCTGCATTTATATATGAAATGCTTTCACTTTTAAAAATCTTTAAAGAAATGTTTCCTTAATCCATTCAACAGAATTCAACTAAATTTGACAGAAATTATTCATAATGACTAATCAGAATATGTTTGTTCACTAGTGTCTCATTTGGATGTTAGGTCAATGTTGAACAAAAGGGCAATCTCAGATCAAAATGAGCATTTTTTAAATATCTCTACCATAAATTTAGATTCAAGTATATTCTGTTAGTTTTGCCTTAGTCTCAGAATGTACATTTGTCTACATCACCAGGTGTTTCCAGCAACTTTTCCAGCTTTTGAATTTTGTCAAACATATGATCATGACACACCAATCTGCATGACTTCTTATCCACTCCAAATCAACCACCCATTCTCCCCAAGAGACCAGTTGTGGTTGCAGTATAGTGATTGACCCCAAATCAAGTACCCACTCCCCCAAATCAACTACCCACTCCCCCAAGAGACCAGGGGTGGTTGCAATATAGTGGCAGTAATGCCCATCTGTAGTTTGTGTGATTTTCACACTGTATTTTTTAGTCTGTTGCTGGCTGTTTCTTAAACCTCACTTGCCTTACCCATAGGTAGATACCAAGACTACTGAATTGGTGGGTTGCTAGATCAGGGTCAGGATCTGAAGCTGAAAATGTGAATTTTCTTTTTTGTTTCTGCTAGATAAGTCAAATTTCTTGGATCCATTTTCATCAAAATTCATAGGTAGTCCACACTTGAGCAGTCTCAGTACCTCCATGTTGATTCTTGGCCCAGGTTTTTGATATCACGGTCATTTTAGTTTTCACATAGTCCACTTTTGGTATGTAGGTTCAACCAGTCTTCTATTTCAGTCAGTTTGTTTTTGAGTTTTTCTCTTTTCTAGCAGTGAACTTTTGGCATGGTATGCTGTTTTCTGTTTTGTATTATCACAGGATGTTAAATATATGGTTCCACACATGCACAGCAGCCATCCAGTTTTGAGCTTATGTATTTTAATATTCAGCCAAAGAGTCAATATTAAATAATGGCTATGCACCAGATTTGGAAGGCTGGTACCAAATCACAAATTGCTTTTCAGCAGTGTAAGAACTATTCAATATATTCTGATGCAATTTGGTATGAATGTTATCTAAAGACTTAGATATACTATATCTGGAATTAGCCTTGTTTAGAAGGGTTAAGACACTGATTGTTGTTTTTCTTGGCTTTAGTTTCTGCAAGTTAATCTTCAAAATTAGTTGGGTTTCAACTAAATTAGACATGCATCTTTATATTGATACCCACACACCCTGCCTCAAAGTGAAGGTGAAAGCAAGGGAAAATGTGACTTGCATTCTTGAACCACTGAAGATATTTTAATAAAACTTAACCACATTTTTTTATCTTGACTTGACAGTGTCTCATGTTTTCACAGTTGTCTTCCAGACCTCAAGTTCAAGGGTACAACAAGAGATAATTTAACTTATTGACCTGTTGATTTATCCAGGTTGTCACTTTGTGGCTTGTACAATTATTTTGATGAAATCATACACAGGCCCAAAACACAGTCAAGTCCTCAACATAGAGGTCATCATTAGCACACAAAAGCTCATGAGATGTGCATATCATATTCCATTTGCAATACGTTTGTTCTATTAAGTATGGATTCAAATTAAAATCTTTTAAGATATGATGTTTGAAAATGAAACTAAAAGTTGAATGTCTTGTTTATTTAACATGTTAGGTTGATTAACTCAGGATAAAAAAGTTGTAACTCATCTGACTCATACCTGGAAAAAGATCGTGATCATTATTTGCTGGATGTCATAATTTTTTAAGGAATATCTAATAGTTTGTTCTGTTTTAAAGGACTTTTCTACACGATCCCTGATTATGAGTGAGGAGTCCCCAGCAACCAGTGCTACCTCATTAGATGAAGATGGTGGTGAAAGGGAGCAGGCAAATGAAGATCTGGTTCCATTTCAGATGCGAAGAACCTGGGAAAGCAGGTTGGGCAGTTAAGATATTATTCCACACAACTATTGTGGTAGGGGCATTCTGTGTTATCATAATCCATGTATCTATCTTTCCAGGTTTGTAGTTGGGTTTTAAGGCAGTATATTGAGGCATTATATTCCATAAACACATTTAAGTTATTATTGGATTTGAGTGTTAATAGTATTATTTATATTCTGAGGCTAATAACATTTGATTTCTATGGTAATAAAGGACAGTTTTCATGTATTTTAAGATGATCCATAAGTAATTTGAAACAGATAAACTGCTTTGAATGACAGCATAATGTTTAGTTTCCATAAGTAAAACTTTTGGCAAGGAGGGCAGCATTTGCAAGATAGTGAGAGTACTTCTAAAGTATTATGATCTGGTAAGTGTTGTCAGAAAATGTGTTTAGCTATTTATTTATTTATCTTTAGGTTAAAATCTGTTAAAAACGAAAGCATTTTTTCCCTATTGAATGTGTTAACTTATTGTCCTTGTGACTTGGTGATAATATTCATTGTCTCCTTAATACAAAAACCATAAAATGACTTCCTTTCAAAAACCTTTTTATAGAATTGGATCAAATTTGACAGAAAGCATTCTGGCATGAAGGTCTTTTAAATTTTTATACAAATGATGCTAATACTCCACCAAACATGGTCACAGTTATTAAAAATACAAAAACCTTTAAATTGCTTCACCTCAAACACCACTGAATAGAATCTGATCAATTGTACAGAAAACATCCTTGCATAAAGTTCTTTAAACTTTTCTGCTGTACAAATTATGTTAACCCAAGATAAAATATGGCAGCCATCACTAAAAACTATAATTTGTCTTTTTATTGTCCCTTTTAACACATTATTACCTACATCATGCCAAGGAAACGGTGAGCTAAGTTCTTTCCCAAGGAAACATGGTGACAGCAGATCTGAGATGTGCATGACCGGTATTAAAACCCTAACCCTTGGACTATGACTGAAATCTGTAAGTGATGTTTTCAAAAGCGCTGAACAGAATTTGATTGAAAGCCTCTTGGCATGAGGAGCATTCAAGGTTGTACAAATGATGTTGATCCATTATCAAATATGGCTCTGTTCTTCTCCCCCACTTCCATATTACACATGGGTTGATATAACTATTGTCCTATCTTTCTGTAAACATTTTCATTTCAGATGGATATTCAAGCCTGTTCAAGGCATTTTTCATAGTGATGAAACAATTCATTGATATATTGATGCATTGATACTTTTGCTGTTCTGATACACATATCAATACAAGAGGTTGAAATCGATATATTGATGTATTGATACTTTTGCTGTACTGATACACATATCGATACAAGAGGTGGAAAATCAAAACAAGTATATAAGTTATTTTAATCTTCAGCAGTCATTTGCCTTGTTATTCTTTAAACTGAGAAGTCATTTGAGACAGCTTTTGCAGGCACATGCATTCATTTTTGTTAATAAAGGACTACTGACAATACTCACTTGCCTTCTACAAATTAACACAAAGTGACATGTTTCATAATCTGCCCCCATCCCCTCACCAATTCCATGCTAATTAGCTTATCCCGAAACATTCCAGATGTATTATATGTGTATAATGAAGCACTTTACTCATCATTTAATAACCACATTTACACAAAGTATCAATGTAAATTTGCATCTTGTCTGCTTTGGTTGAGTTTGAAAGCTACACTACCAGTGTGTCACACAGTGAAATATGTGACAGTAAATTCTCATTGGTGGTTTTGTTTGTTCCAGTCCTGGGTAAACAATAACCACCAATCAGAACTTAATGTAGTTTATTCTCTGCATGACAAACAGGAAGTATTGGCAAAGCAGCAGAGAAACTTAGCACAAAATTGGTCATAGCTGATTTGTAAAGTACTTAAACAGAGATGATTCCAGTGTGCATGATTTCAAAAAATATGTACAAATTTGTGCACTTAACTGGAGCACAGTAATGCATGAAAACCCCCTGCAAATTAGTTGAATGTCGTGCATAGGAAAATGTACTCTGCATAGTATATAATTTTTATTTAACCATTCATCCATAAAGTGCTTCACCCAACATAAGTCACACTAGTTTGAGAACCTGTAGCACTTGTTGTGACATCTGTCTTTTTTCAGATGAGCAACTGCTCAGACAATATCTGGGCTCATCAGCTTGAGATAAATGGCTGTTAAAAAAATTTGATTGGTACATTGTGCCCTGGATCAAACATTATATCATAGTTTGAACATTGTATCAAGGAAGTCTTGAAAATGCATGTTTAAAATATGGGCTCTAGAAAACCCCAAATTGCTGATTCCCAGCTTGGTTCATCATCAGATGACGATTTTGTTCAATAAATACTGGCTGATGGAAGTGATGATGACAATTATTTTTAAAGTTATAAAGTGTATCAGATTTTTGTAGCTGGGAAAGTGTTAATGGAGATACCAATGAGTGATTTTAAGCCCAAACATGTTAAAATGCTAAAAAGCAAAATTTTTAGCCCAAACATGTTAAAATGCAAATCCAATGTACATGCAGTATGGACAAAAATAACCAGAGAATGGGTCAATGCCTCTTTCAGAAGTATTTCAAAATTAAATATAAAGGAGGCAGAATACCAAGCCCTATAAAAATAGAGACAATTTAATGTAGATTGCAGTCTTCATTCCTTTCTTCAAACAATTTAGCCCTGCAGGATCTTGCTACAGAATCATTTTAAGATAAACTGAATGAATAAGAATGAAACAAAACCACAGACTTATGAAGTAAGGATATTTATTATATCAAAATACTTCTGAACAAGCATACTATGGCATATATGGACATAAAATCCAAATACAGCATTGTGGAACAGATAAGAAATCTGACATAGTAGTCAGCAAAGAACTGGTTCAAGAAAGTAAAACTTTAGCAAAGCTTATGTTATTGAAAAATCTTATTTTGGAGCAGAAGTGTCAAAAAGATGATGCATGTGAGCTCTGTAAAATTGTACATAACAACCATGAAGAGCTGTTTCCCAACTTATTCAGGCTGTCTAAACTAGCTATGTATATGTCCCTTTAGAAGAAAGCATAAAACAAGATTCATACACAGATAAGGAACAGTCTACTCTCAGAAACAGTCAACAGATAAATGCTTATTTAGCTAGTAGTTATATCTTTAAATTATTTTGATTTTTAATAGAGTTCTAAGAGTGGAGCAGGAACAAACAGAGACAGTTATTGAAGTGTTACGTAAATGTTGAATTATGGTCATTTCCTACTCCCCTTTTATTCCCTACTCTCATTTATTTTGGTGACAAGTGGGGAGCCACCCCTTGAGATGATACCCTGGCAGCATCTCTGCTTAAATCATACATGGGAAACACATTTGGAATGGCTATCTTTGTGCAGAGATATTTAATCAGTGACTGAACATGCTGATGGGATAAATAAAATTAGCAAAGAGTTGACAATTTGGCAGATTTCTAACTGCACAATGTTAGTCACCTTTTACAAGTTTTAACATTTTTTTTAAAGAAATGGTGGGTGGGTATTGTCAGTAGCTTTCCTTCTTAACTATGAAATTACAAACAATTGCAAACAATTGCCTGTGGTAACGGCAGTTTTTACATCAGCAGGAATAACAATATGATAGATTTTGTTGCTATTCTCCCCACTCCCACACTGGACTGTTCTGGATGAGATTTTCTTTACACAAGCAAAATTGCATTATTTCTTCTGTTTTGAATATCACATTATAATATCTTGCAAGTTTAAGTGTAGACATGAAATTCATAATAAGTTGTTTTTTAACCATGCATGCAGTGCACAACAATGGCCATGGTATCAGAAGTAAGTTCTGCATCTGATCTAATGGATCAGCCTTAACTGGTTTAAAACAGTGGTTCCAAGTCTGTGCCTGAGGACCTATATGGGGATGTGTGGTTATTTCAGTGGTTCCCAAGTCTGGGGCTGAGGACCTATAGGGGCATGTGTGGTTATTTCAGTGGTTCTCAAGTCTGGGGCTGAGGACCTAGAGGGGGGATGTGTGGTTATTTCAGTGGTTCCCAAGTCTGGGGCTGAGGACCTATAGGGGGATGTGTGCTTATTTCAGTGGATCCCTGAATTCACATAGCTTCTCATTGAGTCTTCCTCCTTGAGCCAATGTCATTAGCATGTGGGGTTCAGCAAAAGTTTTTGAAGTTAAGGGGTCCTCATACTCGGATAGGTTGGGACCACTGGCCTAAAAAAATGAATAAATGTCACTGACTCCTAATAGGTAGTCTGTCATGGATGAGGAAGGAATATAAATAGATGCTAAGTGTATCTGTCTGTAATCTGCATTCTGGAAATACAACCAGTATACCAACATGCATAAAATTGCACACTTAAAACTGACAGACCTTCTAAAGATGGAAAGACCATCAAGTTCATATGGGTGTTGATGTTGTATCATATCATAGACAATGTATCATGTAATGTATCGACATGCAGCACAGGTGTATCATTTCACCTTTAGTATTTCACCTGCGCTTAGTGTGCCTGTGAGACAAGTTGAATTGAGGTTCCTTTATGTTTTGAATTTGTTTAATTGAAGAGCTTATGTGATGACATCTTGTTCATTGAGCTTCCATCAGCACAAGTTTGTTATCATCACTCCTAAACTACGGGGAGGATTGCCATTAAACTTAAGAGACACATTTATTCCAAGGCTGAGATGGTCATAAATGAAACTTTTGCCCCTTTGACATCAAATATAACTACCACATTGGCTTTCTTGAAAATCTTGTTATATAAACAAATGTTGATATTGACTTCTTAGGATATCTAGTTGGTCCTAAATGAAAATAGTGCCAGGTGAACTTTCATTTACATGGATGCCATGGTTGCAGTCTTGAAAATCTTGTTAGCGTTGTTGCTTCACTTGAACAGATGAATATAGCAACATGAAATTTACAATGAAAGACCTCTTATGATATGTTGAGTCTGCCAGTATGATTAACATATCAGCCATCTTGAAAATTTTGAAGGAGTTTTAACTAAAGACTTTTTGTATGTCTGCAATAAGGTGAAGCTTATCATGATATGATGTTGTCAGTCCCTCTGTCTCGTACCAATTTCATTTCCACACAATAACTTCAGTTGTCTACCATCTGCAGTTACCAAACATTGAATTGGAGATGGCATGCAGTGAGGGATATGGAATAACCCTATTGACTTCTGGGTCAAGTTCAGAGGTCAAGGTTACTGCCTAAAGTGATACATTACAGACTGTGGCAGTATGTACATCTAACTAGTAGCTAAATAAAAAATAGTGCAGATTTCACCACCAGCATGCCTGCACTTTTGCGTCAGGGTTTCAGAGACCAGACCTAACTGAGCTTGGGGTCATATCAAAGGTTATTGCTTGCATTTTTATACTCCAGTTAGCTAGTGAATACAGTGAGTTGATGCATATACAAATTAATTTTGAGCAAGCTTTGCATTTGGTTGCTTGCAATGATCAAGTTGATAGGCATCACTCTGACATCTAATTTTAAGGTTAAAGGTCTTGATTTGGGATTTAACTGTACTGTTTTATGAGCATGATATCACAGAGAAGTGTGAATGGATTTTCATCAAATCCAGTTTGTAGATATATCTGAAGAATACATTGAATAATGTCCACTCAATAATTTGTTGTTGTTTATTATAGAAATTTCTAGCTTTAGCCAAACTTAGCATCTGGGTTATTCTAATTATGATATCAGGTTCAAGGTCAAAGGTGATGACAAAGAATTTTAGGTTGCCCATACAGGTATCTTGTGAACATGTTAGCTCAAACATTTCAGACAATTGTTTTGTTACAACAATTGGTATCATGGAGTTCCTTAGAATTATAAGAGATGGTTTTGATACTCATTAGGTAAAAATAATACAAGGACAGAAGACACGAATATTATATCAATTGAGTGTGCTGGGCCATGACAACTTTGTATTTGTAGTGGGGAAGTGTGTTATCTTTAAATGACTATTGTTAAAACTAGAAAAAAATACATTTAAACTTTCTCAAGTAACTGCTGGACAAAATGTAACCTATTTAGAAGATTATTCTTGACATAAAGGCTTTCAATGTTGAATAGATAATGCTGAGATAATTACAAATATGGATGAAGATAGAAAAAATGAATAAAGCTTGCAAGAATTATTTTCATAATACATTTGTTCAACAACAGTTGAAGAAATTTCTGTTGAATGAGTCAAACTGATCCATATTTTTGGGCAATATGCTCTTACTGTGAGGCACATGTCAACCAGATCTCAGGCCCACTTGGGCCTCATGTCATGTGTAGTGTTTCCTCCCGGAATTAGTCTAAAGTACTTTACATGATTTAGAAGCTTATTCCTTGTTCAGTTTGTTATGACCATATATAAATGGGATAAACTGTGGTAATGTAACAATCCAAGTAGGAAGGATACTTAACACATTGGCATATAAAGTGTTGCAAGTGTTGAATGCACTTAATGGATTAATTCTTAGGGCATGAGTTTTTATATTTGGTGGAAGCAGATTCAACAATTGCAATTTGTTGCCTGTGAGACAACAGATTTCATTATTTTAAATTTAGTCATGCTGACAAATTATGTCCCAGTTAAAATCTGAAAATAGTGAGATAATTATCGAATAGAGCTCATGAAATATTTATAAAAGGACACTTAATTTAGCATCACTATAGGAGACATAATACAAATACAATTATAAAACGTTTTAAATTGAAAATATAGCTGTATTTAACTAAGTTTACAAAATATAATTGTAAAATATTTGCTGCCACTGAATGTAAGAATGCAACCATTTCCAAAATAGTATTATGAATTATTAATGGCTTACACTGTCCAGACTTAGAATAATCTCGAGAATTAAAACAGTTCAGATATGAATGTTTTTATATGCTAAGACATTTACAACTATCCATTCCAATTTTGATTATAATTGTTCTGTTGAGATTTTTCAGGATCAACTCTCTTTGTTATTTGTATGAAAATAGTTGTATTTGCCTAACTTGCCTACTACTGCTGACTTTCAAACCATAAATCTTGACCACAAAAACATATTACATATTTTCAAATGACATATCTTACTGAATTTAGTACATTTAGTTTATTCCAGGTTTTTCTAAATTTAGCCATTCTCTAGTAATTGTTTTATGGAATTTGTAATTTAGATTGCCATATTAGCATATGCTATAAGTCAGTTGCTGATGATGCACCATATGTAACACAGTCATTATGCAGATCCTAAATGGAAATTAAATGGTACCAAAATAAAAAGCATGGTTTTAATTGTACATGGCACAAGCTGCGTTAGAAGTAGGAGCAAGGCATTTAGAGTGAAGCATGGGTGCTGCACAGCTTAGATGGGATTCTGATTTGGTTGCTTATTTTGCACTAGTTTTGGGTGCACAAGCAATCTTGGATGAGTTTTTGAGGTGCACAGTACATGTGCACCCATGCTTTCACAATTGTGTATTATATGATGAGAGCAAACCATTGTAAATACAATCTTATTTTTTTCAGGAAATTTAGGTTTTATGATATAATAGAAAATATGGTTATGTAAATGAAGATTTTGATTGCTTAAAAAGGAAATTGCTTGCATTAATTGAAATTGCTTTTATTCTTTTAGGTTGGAACGGGATACCAACATCATTATGATGCTTAACTTTTCTTTTTATCTGTTTGAAAGGAAATCAATATCTTCAGTGACTGATTATGAAATTTGTTCCCTTTTCCAGTCCTCATCCTTACCTTTTCTTCAATCCTGATGGCCAGACCTTGACTTTTGTTGGCTTTAACATTCAACAACGTACTGGCAACCTCGTGGATCTTCAAACTGGGAATGTTCTGGAAACAGCCATCATGGCTAGGAATCTCTACAAGGGTCTGGTTAGAAATCGTGCTCCCATCAAGGAAAACTTTGATTTTTTGTCCAGGTTTTTTATCTTTTGAATTAAATTTTTTTATGTACTTCACTGTGAATGACATGTTCCAAATTGAACAGTATCAACCTAAATCTGCTGTGGTATACTGAGCTGATAGAACTGGGTTTGTGCTGTTCATTTTGCTTATAATGGCATGTAATCAGAATGGCCTTTGATCTGCCCATACATTAATATGACAGCAGATCTGGGTGTATGTTCTCTGCAGTTTATACACATGGAAATGATGGTATTTACTCCATGTCAATAGACTGTATGATGATGTACCACTTGAGAAAATATTGAACCATTTGAGGGAATGCTGTTTATATATAAGCATTTAACCATGTTTTAAGGTTTTTATATGTGTTATCTTTATCATTTATTTGATGTACATTTTAATAGGATTTTAATATATTTATATTTCATATTTTAATGTGTACTTCATGTTTACCTTTATCTTGAAGAGTTTTTCTTCATAAATTTGAATATTCTTTGTATCTAATTATGACTTGTCAGTTGAAGGGCTCTCGGAATGCCATTGATGTTATTAGTTGGAATCATATTTCATATTTAGAGATTGAAAATTCACTATCACAGCTAGAATTGATGAGAGAATATGTTTGTGGTGACCTAAATTTTTCAGTGACTTGCCTAATTGGGCAAGTGCTGATTTAGGGGTGACCAGTATTTCTCTTTAATAAGAAAGGATTTTCTGTTCATAATGTAGCCATATTTTCTACTGCAAGTTTGCTTTCCGTTTGTATTAATTTGCAGATTAAGCTCATACATTTGGCACTTTGCTCTCTCTCTCTCTCTCTCTCTCTCTCTCTCT
>QKMX01229781.1:4219-15231 GCA_003401595.1 Venustaconcha ellipsiformis | reverse complement strand
AATTGAGATACCCTCTTTAAATAAAGTCATAATAATAATATAAAGTGCAACAATTCAAGATAGAACACTGGTTGAATCAAATCTCATGATACTGGTTGACAAAATTCTTGATATGATTTATCCAGTATAATTGGTTGTGCCTATAACATTCCACATTTATATTGAGCACTTGAAATCTGACACTGCTTTCCATATTATGCCATGTTGCATAGCTCTTAAAATTTTACTTTTAATGAATTTTTCTTCCATAATGATTGGTCCATTTAGGATATCCAAGTGTTTGAAAATTATAGCCACACATGTTAACATGAAGTTGTTAACATGAAGTTGTTGCAAACTGGAAATGGTTGCACACAGGGCATTGGGTGATACATGAACTCATGTGCACAGAATCATGTTAATTTTGGCTTACTTGCGATGTTTTGCAAACCATCTATCGGGTATTAGTCTTTAACATTTTGCTAGATTTAAACTGTGCGTGCATGTTTAGGTGGATCATCATTAGACTTTGAATATAAATGCATCAAAGAGAAAATACCCAATGAGATTAAAGGCCAAATGGTTGAAGGTCAGGATTGCAATTTAATGCATGCCAATCTCATTAGTGCAACTGGTCCCATATTTTTAGCCTGTTCCGTAGCAATTGTAAATTTTGGGACACCCTAAAATATTTTTTAAAGTAATTTTTTGTGAATTGTAAATGTTGGGACATGAAGTTTTTGCAATTTTTTTCATGTATAATTAGTCTTGAGACAGTTTGTCAATTATTCTAAAAAATAATCGATTGATGTATTTGTTGGTAATGACACCAAAAAAAATTACTTTGTGCTTTTTAAGTGACTATCATCATGGAGATGCTATAAATGAATATAATTTGTTTTTGAAAAGTCTATTAATTTATTTAATTTTTCTCCATTATTTCTGTCTAATTCAGATATTAATTTGATTGGCTGATGATTGACTATTTGATGGTTTTTATAACAGTAGTAACATCTTCCCTTTGACTCTTGTTAATTATTGTTTGTGTATTATTGCATTAAAATTTTGTATCAGTCTACCAGTTATTATAGTTTTATTTTGCCTTGTAAGTGTACATTCCTAACTAATTAAAATGTGATCCTGGTATGACAACAATGAACAGCAATATTGTTTTGTTCAACGATTTCATTTTGTGAGTATATTTACATAATGGCACCACCACATGTACATCAAGGTTTTAACTTGCTCTTAATGAATCATATGCACCACTGCTTTAATTTTTTTTTGGGGGGGGGGATAAACAAGGATATGAGTAATGCTAAGCACTATTTGCATTGCTTAAGTAATGTAACTAATACTACATCCTGGTCTCCTGGGTAAACACTAACCAGCCAGTGAATCATGAAGTTGTTTTTTACTTTTAATTTATTTTGTGTTGGAGATATAAAAACTATGCACATGCAAAATAATAACAAAAACAGAGTAGTTTATCACAGTTTATTAATGTGGTTACTGAATGAGATGGTCACTGTTGTGTGATGTGTGTCAATCTTGCCAATTTTGTCTTGACATTTATTGTATCTACAAGTGTTGGAACATCTAAGGTGCTATATTTTTTTTCATGCATATAAGTCTTGGAGACAGAAAAAATTTTTTTATTAGTGTCACAAAATTTACAATCATTACAGTATTTGTTCATCCATTAGCACAAGATTGGTATTACTTCTACTCCTAAACTACTTAGAGGATTACCATGAAACTTAACACACACAGACATCCAATGGACTAGTTGGTCCTGAATGAAAATGGAGCTGCTTGGTCCTGCAGTATGGCTGCCAGACATGCCAACCCTTATGATTTTGCTGTAAGTCATATAAAAATGACCCTTTAAATATGGATATATGATTAGGAGCACAGATTATGGAAATGTGGCAAAATCAGGTGGTAAAATCTGGATACTGGCTTGTTCTTGTTTGATTTGGATCTGGATTTAGTATTTCGTTCAGTAAAATTGGGTCAGTGAACCAGACCAGCTTTACCGAGTACTTCAGACACTTTAAACTGAGTGTATTTGGTGATACAAAACATCTGCATGATCAACTGTTATTTTTTTATAAATGGCATCCAGCATTTTAGAACAAAAGGGACAATAAATCTTTTAAAAAGTTTTAATAGTACAGAAGAATGAAAGGGAATATTCAGATTCTTGGTAACAGTCAGGAAGGTCAACATTAATGTTAGGTGGACATCATGTGTTGATTTAAGTATATTACATGGCATGAAAGATGATTGCCATTGCAATGGCACACATGATTTTTTTAAAAAGATTACATTAAGTTAAGAGTTGTCAAGAATTCATTGAGCTCAATAGGGTTTGGAATTGCAGTTTGTGCAACTACTGGAGTTACTGAAGGTTCATGTACACTATACAAACTTTTGAGTTGAACACAATGTTTACCATTGCTGCATCAGTCTTGAATCACACTCCTTGACATTTAATTGCATCTTTTCCAACTTGACATTATCAGTACATGATATTTGTTAAACTTACTGAAAACTGGTCCAACTTGAGGAATAAAATTCAACTGTTTTCCATAGAACCCATCTGTGTTATGTATCAAACTGCATTATAACCAGTCAGGTCAGTTAGCTAAAGAAAATGGGCACAAGAATACATGCTGTTGATTAAATGATGACAAAACTAGTCTGAAATATACATGTATATTGACAACTTATGTTTGTGTAGTGCAATCCATAATGCGTTAAATACAATACATATGAAAATCAGTGAATTCAAGTATAGACCACATTATAAAATTCATGTATCGGTCACATCCTGTTATAAAACAGAAATAACAAGTACATAAAAAAATCATAGTCCTCATTTGATCTAGTATATCCCATTGTCAACAAACACGTCACTAAACAATTCTGTAATATTATTGCCAGTAGCACATGGCTATAGTTGATTACAAACCAAATGTACATGTACTTAAATTGGCCGAGATTTTGGTGAACTGGAGACAGCTGTCATCTTGCCGAGGCTGCAGAAGGGATGAGGCTAATCACAGGGAAATGAAAGCATGAACAAATTAAAAAGTAACAGCCAAATATATATGGTTTCAAAAGATTGGAAATTTAATTTGCATTTTATATCACCATTAGTTGTGATCATAAGCATAAAATGTTTTCTTGCAAGACAGGAAACTTTCATGGCACAATAAACTTGTTCCAGATACTTTGGAAATTGCAACAGTCCATCCTATTCCATTGCTTTAATCAAGTTAGAAGCTAACTTCCATTGATGAAAGGTGCTTTGTTTTTTTTTAAAGATTTTAGTCCACTTGCTTTGATGAAGGGTGCATGTGTTATTGAAGTCACTGCTAAAGGACAACCTTGGATGACCAAAGAAATGCCTGTTTGATATTGTAATTGCTACATATAATATTTATAGAATATTGAGAGTGAAATTTTTCAAATTTGCTTGGTATTTATACAAAACAATTTGTACTTGGTAGGAATCAGTTTCCTTTGAAGTTTCAGCAAAACTTTTTTTGTTAGGTATATTTAAAAATAAAGAAAAGAATTAGCCATCATTTGGTCGATTGTTCCTATTCCTGCCATCAAAGATTGGTCAAATATAGTTAGTCCATTAGCATGACTATTTGAGTGTACCACAGCACACAATACTCAGTTCAGATGTCAGCCTAAGTAGATTATGATTTAAGTATGCACTTTTAAGATGGTTTTTCAATATGAACACATCATTTTATATCCAAATTTGCAGATTTCTTTTGTGGTACCTTTGAATTTGTCCACTCCAAATCTAAGATTATATATACAAATTCAAACAGTCAGCAGTGTTGTTGCAAAAAAATTGCCAGATCTTATATTTTGTCACCAGTAAGGAAAACAGTTTATAGTTTGACATTGGTGAAGCCCAGAGTGATCCCTGAATTAACTATTTACGTTGTTTTTCATACGTTTAAGAAGAAGCAAATATTTGTACATGTAAAAGAAAAATATGCCTATTTGAAATTTCAGGAGCCACACCACAATTGTCTTATATAGTTTAGTACAATTGCGATCTCTTCCCCAAAATGATGATAAGGTTTTTACAGGTTAATTTTTGTATTTTCAAGAAGAATTTTTTTCTGTGCATGAAAATATATGTATATGAGAAATCAGGAGCCTTACCACAGTCATGTTATATCTAAATTTGTGTTAGAATGGAGTGTGCAGTAGTGGGATCATACACTGTTTGGTCTTGTAGCTTACTGTATTGTGGGACTCCATATTGCTACCACTAGTTCCACTTTTTTGATAGATTGCTATGAAAGTGGATAAATATAATGTTCATATGATATGTATAGCAGCAAATTACTTGGCTTTCAATATTTTGTTGCACTTGTTGCCCTTTTCATCTTGTTGTTTAATGCAGTCTGTGACAATCTCAGTGCAACTAGTTTCATGGCTTTTGGTGGATTACCATGAAAGTTGATAGATATTAATTAAGGTCATCAATTGAAGATATGAATAGCAACAAATCACATTGCTACCATAAAGTTTATTAGAGCTATTGTGCTATTGCTGACTAAATCTTGTGAATCTTGTCTTGCAGTTTTTGATAGATTGCAATGAAACATAGCACATATGCTTATCATTATACAGATGCACATGTTGTCAAGCTTTGTGGTCACATGATATTTGCAATCTTAGCATAACTTGTTCCAGTTTTTGGAAGATTACCATGAAGGTTGGTAAATTTATTTTCATCACCTAAGATGCAACATCAACAAATCATTCTGCTCCCACAGTTTTTGTTAGAGTTATTGCCCTTTTTTGTCTTGTAGCTTAATGCAGTGTTTGTCACAACCTAATTAGTGCAGCTAGACCCACAGATTTTGATGGATTGCTATAATGAATGGTTATTTTAATATCAGCAAAAACTTACCCATTGCTGTTGCATATCTTTTACTTTCTTTGAAGTCAAAAAACTTGTCTTTTTGTTGTGGATGCATCCTCTCACAGAGTGTAGAATTGTTTTTAAGATGCAATCCTCTCATTCACCTTGCATATCCATGCACAGAACAGTTCTAAGTTATTACCCTTTTTGCCTTTCATTTTTTAGTAGATTGTCATAAAGTTTGGTAAATGTTATGGTTATCACATATTGATAAATGACTTTGCACTCAGTTTTAAATATAGTTATTGTACTTTTGCTCAAGTGGCCTTATGGTTGTGCTCTTGAATTTCATACTTTGCAGAGGTTTTCATTTTTAAAGAAAATGAATTTCACAGGTTTTCCTCTCTGGTTATTCAGGCTGTTAAAAATAAAGACCTTGTATATCTTAGATATTGTAAATATGGTACATTTCCATAAAATAATCATTATTAGATATGGCACTTAAGATAACAGAGCAAATGAAACTCTCTTAGTAATGGAATGGTTTAACAGTCATGGTCACAAGAATAGTTTAGTTTATGTTACAGAAGCCACAGCAGGAAAGATAAAAGAAATCACACACACACACACACACACACACATGCACATGCACAGTAATGCAACAGTATGCAATTTAATAGTTTATGTTTTTGTGTTTGTAATTGTTTGTATTGCCCACCTAATAAAGGAATCTGTGGATCCCAGAAGTACTTGATCAGTTTCTAAGACTTTCAATACTGTGCTTTGTCATGTTTGTTTCCTCTGTAATGTTTTGACAAAAAACAGTCTCTAAAACATAAGGTGCAATTAATATGGCAAGACTGTTAGTTGCTGTCTGGGTTTTTCTTTGCAAACCCCCCCAGAATGTCATGGAATGGAAATATTTAATATTTTACCCATGAGAAATGTAACCACTGCTAACATTCTGTCAAATTTCAAGAATGATGTATCTATATTTTCAGGAGGAATGGTTGACTTGACATCCCCTTCCACACCTAATGGTTATCATCGTGGAATATCCCCATGTTCCTCTCCAGGGATAATGGTTAACAAAGGGCTAAATTCTCGGCAGTCACCGCCTTCCCAACATAACAGACCAACCAATGTTCGAATAATGGCACCACATGCAAGAAACGATCTTATGAATGATGTAAGTATTACTCAAATGCATACAGTAATCATCTACATGTGACAACCTTCTTCCAATAGAGTGGGTAGGAATAAAGCATGTTCAGATGTTTGTCCAATTGTAATGTTGCATAATGTTGTAAATGTGCTTTTTGTGGCTGTAATTTTGTTCATTGGGTATACATTATTCCATATCTTTATTGGACCTATAATTTTCAAACTTTACATTTTGATGCAATTATAGCATTCTTACATCTTTTATAAAAACATGAGGTTTTTTTTACAGACTTTCTCTCCTTGAAGTAGAAAACTTTTATCACAAAATAGTTATTCAGACATAATATTGGACAATATCTTTTGAAACTGCAAGTTTTATATCCACCAGACATGAGATATAGAGGATATACAAGTTTTCTGAGTGAAGTGAAAACTTTGTATTTTCTTGAGTGATGAAGTTTTGAGTGACAAAACAGTGTCCATTAGTGAAACATCTGGAGCGAAGTGGAAATATTGTTCTGTTAAAGGTGGATCTTCCACTTGCGACATTACAGATGTTTTTGCTTCATGAGTGAAATATATCATTTTATTTTTTTAAATGTAGATTTTCTTTTTATTGCCTAATATTTAAAGCAAAAGCCTTTGTTTTTCATTGATTTCTTTTCCATTCTATGCCATTGTGATTACTGGTAGCATAACTATACCAGTAAAAAGAGTTTTAAAATTTAGTCTGTACATGTATTGCTTCAAATTGTGTATTTTGGCAGATTAAGTACTGTTTTCATACAAAAAAATGAATGATTTTTACTTTCATTAACATTTTTCTTGAGTGGATTGTGTTGATGGTGTGTAGAGTGGTTATGCTGAACAGACTTGAAACCATAACACCTTTAAGCAAATAATTTTGATGATTGTAAGTTTATCTAAAACAGTTTTGGTTTTTTATTTTGTTGATTTCTGCATTCAATCACCAATTTTGTGGGCTTGGCAGGTTTAGTCTGGTTGAGTAACAGACACTTTACCCATTTTAAGTGCTATGTGATTTCGATTTGCAATCAACACGTATCTTTCCATGATTTCTCCCATACGTTCAGACATGATTATGAGTGTGATGACAGTTAAAATTGGTACATGAGCAGTTACTTTACTGTATTTAATTAAATGTGTGTTTTGCCTAAAACTTGTACCACTGTCACAGTGTAAGAGGTACTCATTATTGTATAGAAGATTGTGAATAGAAACAAGTCCTGTAAGATCAGTCACAGACAATTTGAATGAGTGATGTGGAAAACTGTGTTTAAAAAGTTAATACTTGAAGCCTAATTTTTGTTGTATAGAGTTTACTTTTTAGGGCATTTTTTAAATGGCACCTTCTCAATAAATACACATATGTATTATAGTAGATCTGCAATCTTTACATATTTTAAGATTTAGAGAGAGAGAGAGAGAATAAATATGGCAATGAAAGTTTGTGTTTCAAACTGTCCATAAACATTTTCTGTTCCAGAGCATTACTTCCAAACCTTTCAAAGTATTAAAGCCAAACTTTGCACACATGTCAGGTGTCTTTTGCTACTCAGAATATTCCACATTCATTTTTTTTATCACATCATTGAAAGAAAGTGTAGCATAGATAGTATGCAAGTTGAGAGTACTTGATCATAGGGTGCTATAGTAAATATAGGAGTACTGGACCACAGAGTATTTTTGAGCACAAGTCTTTATGTTAGCTTGGGACAGTTTAAAACATCATCTCATCATCAGTTTAAGCATTGATACTTCTTTTTGTTGAACGCAAGTAACATTCTTCACTGGTCAACAGGTCCTCAGGAATAATTGAAAATTTACTTTTTGATTTTTTTTATGGACTACCAAAGGATGCAGTAATGGCTGATTAACTCAGGTGATATAGTAATACAGAGAAGGAACTCAAAACTTAACAATGTATGCCACTTAATCACTCTTCAGTGTTTTCAAATTAGCCAAGGAAATTTATATTTAATGTAATCATTTGAAAGGCTTGAAATAATTTATTGTAGAAGAGTAACAGCTGTTCTGGAAATGTCTGCTAAAGTCTGCCAATAGACAAGCCAGGTATCTCCTATTCAGATGTTCGTTACATGTTTATAAATTAGATTGCTTGTTCACTCCATGCATCTTTTCAGATATGTTTAAGATGACATATTTTCCTGGTATGACTTTTTCATCACTTGTCCAATATAGAATTGGATTGTGTCCATAAGGCTGGCTGGCCTTCACACATTTGTTTCTGGGACATAACTCCAAAACAGTTTCATTGAAACTTCAAACACATATTAAGCAAGGGGTCGAGATTGGTACACTGATTGGACTAGTGGTCCAGACTAGTACATTAGGCTAGTGGTCCAGATTGGTACACAGATTAGGTTTGTGATCCAGAATAGTACACATATTAGGCTAGTGGTCGAGATTGGTACATAGATTAGTTGTCCAAATGTGCCATTATTAACACTTTCATTTATGCTGCAAAACTTCAAAAACTGTTAAAAATATCTCTGTCTAGTCAGTTACACATATCAGACCAGTGTCCTACATATGCCTTAATCTGTTAACAATTATTTAGTGGTAGAATTTAATGCCTACATCCATTTGTCATTTCATCCATCCATCCATCATTTCACAGTTTAATTGTCAGAGATAAGTTATACATTCATTTTAGATACAGTTGCACATAAGCTAACCTTACAATTTTATGCACTAGGTGTGCATTAGTTGTGCTAGTCACTGACATGTTTTATACTGTTTTTTATACAAACTAGTGTGAGCCAAGTTTAAATGTATTGCACTAGAAGTGTACAAATTTTAAAATAGTGTTATTAGATATTCTTTTTGCTATTTGGAATTTAGATATAAAAAATTTAAAATTTTTGTCTACCTGTCTATTCATCCATCATTCAGACTTTAATTTCTGGAGCAAAACTTGAAAACCTTTTGGAATATCCCTGTGACAACTGGTATATAGCATCAATCTATATTGATCTCTGCCTTTTTCAGTTTTATTCATCCATCCATCTGTCATGCATCATGCAAGATTTTGTTTCAGAAGCAAACCTCTTCAGATATTTCTATGTAAAGATTATTAAAACAAACAACATAGACCCTGGTCTGCCAGGGCATTAACCCAGATTAAACAAGCTCACATTCATAATGCCTATCACTTTCATGTATGATATTTAAATACATACTTGCTATACATGAAATCTCAAAAGAAATCATCATGTCTCCTTGCAGACATTTTGTCATGACATAAAGATTACTCTGTCATCTTTGTGAGAGGGGGTTAATTGGTAATAAACTAATATTTGTACAAAATGTGTTTCATGGTTGATTCCAAGTTCAGATTAATTTTGAATCCATAAAGTAATGAAAAAGCTCTGAATAAATATATTAGCATGTAAAATGAGAGTGACCTTTATGTGAAGGACCTTTTAAGTATTGTTTTAGAACAATGGTATGCAGTCAGTGTTGCAAATTAGTAAAAATGTTGGGCCATCTGTATCTAGCTCTGTTTTTGCGGAGAGCATTTCTATTTTGATGATAGGATTTTCTACCATTCAGATATCTTGAATAAAGTTAATATGTAACAAAAAAAAACCCTATTACATTACTACAAAGGATTTAAAGAACAAATTTTTCTGCCATTTGTGTAAATAATAATTTGGCAGAATATAGTCTGATACTGCTGTTAACCTTTTAGTGTTTAATGTTGATCGTTTTAGATGTGAAGCATTTACCCTCACATATGCTAATCAGAAAGATTGAACCCAGTACTGCAGTTGTGCAGATCAAGTTTGTTATATACAGTTCTGTGTTATATTTACTGCTATTTGCATTGCAGACAAGAGCAGCCCCAGCTGTGTCTCTCACAACTCCCAGTATTTCAGTTGGATCTGGTTATCCATCCCCTGTCCCTTCTTCATATCACACAAGTAAGTAACTGGTTTTGTACGCATTACTCCAACATAAAATGTATGAGCAGAATTTGCAGTTGGTTCATGGTTTTACAGCATTGTCTGCAATTACTGACAAGTTTTACTGTTATTCAATTATGTGCATTGAACTTGTTGGTTTAGTAATGTCTGTTATTAAGTTATGCAGTGAATGTCACAGCAAAGGATTTTTAATGATATTGAGTGACCCCATTGTTAGATTTCACAAATACACTTTTAAAAAATTGTAAATTTAAGAACTCACTCGGAACTTGAGAACTGAGCTTTCTAATTCAATTCTTTGTCTTCATCCACAATTGGAAAGATGCATGCATTTGTTGGATATTTTCCTGTTTCTTTCAGATGATTATCACATGAATTCTGGGGACTTGTGTGGTGGAGGTAGTGGTCAACACAACATGGCAGTCTACAACCATGGGCATCCCCACTGGAATGGCCAGGGGTCACTCACCTCAGGGTTGCCACACCCTGGACTTCATGGACATCATGGGTAAGAACATTTTTGTTGTAACATTCATCAGTTTGCTTATTGAAGATTAATAATTTGTTATGTGAAACTGTGAACTACGTTTTGCCATGGTTTGAAAAAAAACTATCAGCACATTTAGAGCAGCCGCATTTTAAAGAGTGACCATTTGTAAAGGGGAGAGATGTAACTAATTTTTAATGTTTTTATGTGTAAGCCCAACTGTAGTATAATCCCATATATGCATTTTACTGTACTTAGCATAATCTCATATATGCATTGTACTGTATATAGCACAATCCCATATATACACTATATTGTACATAGCATATTCACATATGTGCATTGTACTGTACATAGCATAATCCCATAAATGTGTTGTACTGTACATAGCATAATGCAAGAAATGAATTTTTGCAGAATCACAAATATGCTTTGCATTGTAAATAACGTAACAGCTGTGCTAGCCACTCAGTATTAAGAGGTTAGTGTTAGGACTGGTCATGCC
>QKMX01229706.1:8930-23134 GCA_003401595.1 Venustaconcha ellipsiformis | reverse complement strand
GACAGCGCTTTAGACCACTCGGCCACTCGGGGCCCTGTAATAGATTTAACGAGCCGCTTAAATTCATCGTTAATCTGTTCTATTTGATAACCACCTGTTGGAATTGCAACAACTTGCCAATCGGGAGTTCCATCAGGTTTAATTTTATTTGCAAATGTCACATAATTATTTGGTTGTAATCCACCAAACGATTTTAACCTAATATTTGGCCAGCTATAATAAATCTGTAATTGTGCCAATGTTATTTCCTCTTCTTGAATTGCAGTTGGAAAGTTAACTCTAAATTTAGGATTGGTTGAACTCGCTGATATCATTGGGATTTTTGTCGATGCTGTAATAATGACGATCTGTTGTAGTAGTTCTTGAATCGAAGATATTGTTCTAAACGCTAATTTTAAATCAGAATTCTAATTACAGATTTGATCTTGCTTGATTAATTATATATCCAGGTATTCCATTGGATATTTTTTCTCGTCAAATACGTCATTGTAAGTCTGTCATATGGTTGCGAACTGAGATGCGACGAAATCAACGATGATAATTTGGAATATGCTAACATAGACCGCATGTAGTTTTAATGTGTACTCGTGTAATTATGCATTTATGCGCGTAGATTCATTATAATTTATTATTTTTTGCAATAATAACTATAAATACCTGCGATTGTTGTTGGGGCTGAAATACAAATTGTTTCAACTGCTGGTGATGTCATTGTTATTGTTGGCAATAATACGCCAGACCCAGAGATAACAGCGGATGCCAAATACACAATTATATCAACGACAACTACACGTCTGTGATATATCTTTACTTTGCTGTGTAATTATTAACGAGGTTCTTCATTTTGGTTTGCCATTCACATACTTTAATATATATGTAATGTTGAATGTCGACTGGGTTTTGATTCATTATATTTTTAATGAGTAATTAATTGAGGTGCTTCATCAACAAATTCCAGACACCACCAGTAAGACGCTGCAGTTAATATTTATCAATTTGTTCCAGTTTCTTTTTTATCTTTATTAAACACAATAGACAAGGTTCCCGAACAATTATCGGTTGAATGACGCCATGGATATGTGGTAAATATCCTACATTTTGAGTAGCTGAACACGGTTTGCCTATACACACCAATGACTTCAGCGGTATTTTGATAGTGTTATTTTGCTGTGACCATATTGATGATTCTCATGATACTGTGTACACTACCTTGTTGATTTGATTGTGATGAATTTTAATCAGATTATTTTTGTTAAAATATCAGGAATTCTCTAATGATGCCGTCGAGTTTTTCTTTTACTTCAAAACGTTTTGTATCGACAGCGAATGGACTTCCAAAAGAATCCTCTGCGGCTTAATTAAACGTTTTTAGGTTTCTGCTAAACATTTGAAAACATATTTACGCGAACTCCATATTCGGATCATAACGTGGTGAATTTGTGCTGGATTATATTATCTTTATGTTCGACATATTTTTTTGTTGCGACATCTTCATCATGCATTGGTAAGCTTAAAACAACAATTGTATTGTTATTCATGTTGAGTTCACCTGTTATTGTATTACCATTTGATCGTAAACGATCAGCAACGCTTATTTCAATTTCATGTCTGATAGTTGTGATTGGTATATTTGATTCTCCGATTCTAGTGCCGTCAGTGAATACAGTAATTGTGTCCGGGGTAGCAGTCTTCAAAACACCGTATATATCCTGATATAAAACAACTTCGTCTCGGTCAACTACTGATAAGTTCCTAATATAAGCGAATTCATCTTTACTCGCATAATTTGATAAATTAATCCCATACTTTCTGTTTCTACCAGAGACAGGAGATGAATTTCCATAAATATCAAAATTTTAATTTAAGATCTGTTTAAAACGTTGGACAAGGATGTAAACTCGTGAACGACTTTATCAGGTGGCATTATGGACATTGACACAACGTCGCGTACTATCAATCCCTTTACGGCCACATATTGGCGGAGGGGTAATTGTCTGTGTTGGCAATGTTGAATAGCAGATTGGAACATGTTGAAGTCTGTCAACATATGTTAAAACTTTCTTTGTGGTGTCAGTCCATACGAATCGAAATAAATAATGCCACGTGGATCAGTCGCGTATGCAACCCAATGAGTTCCCGGTTAAGAGTTTTTCTCGAAATTAATAATACCTGTTTCAACAAATTTTGGTTTGTGCGATAACTAATCACGCATAAACCACGTCTAAAGGTTTTGATGTTTAGTTGTTTGGCCGCATTAGGTAAATCAAAATTGGATATACGAAGATTCAAAGAAATGTCTACGGCAGACTTAGAAATTTTATGTGCCACAAATGAGGTTGAGGGGTTCCTGACAGTCTTAGACAATTTCCTTTTTTATTAGAATTTTATATTCTTTTTCATGTTGCTTCATTTAATGCCAACCCAGTAGCAGTTGCAACAACACCAAGTGCAGCAGCTTTTTGCAACAGTCGTGGCAGCACCGGCTATCAACGCAGGTATAGCTGCGAGAAATGGAAATATACCACCCGTTCTATAGATATCTTTAATGGCATCCGCAGAAAGATTAAGTCGTATACCGGACTTTGATTGTTTAGCTTTACCAAAGTGCATGATTTGACGTTCTGACAATAATAATTTATACTGATACCCTTGGATTTGTTCTTTCTTTAATGATATTTGTATTACAAAGTTCTCTTTTGTTACTGATTGTAGCATTTTTCAGACTGACACTAACCTGACGATATGACATTATAATTATCATGAATGATCTAATTACATGTTATGAAAAATATGTACATGTTTTCTACTTGGACAACAGTAACTAGCATTCGTCCACCAACACATTCAAGTAGCATTGATTTATTGTTGAGTATATTGTTCTGTATCCACTAGCGGGCAGTCGAGCTACACAGGCTCGGAAGTGTATATCAATGACTGATTGTCTGAACAAATCCATGTGTTCCAGTGAGAAATAATAGATCGGATACAGCGTTGTCGAAAATCCCTCTGAGATATATGAAACCTAGTATCAATATTTTGATCTCTTTCCTTGAATGTCATTAAACAATGATATGCATGTGCAACACAATTGTGTTCAAAACTTAGCGACACTTCTTCAGAATGTTCTTGATGTCCATTAATCCTCAAAGAAACTTTACTAACTCCAAGGGAATCAAACACCTTTAGATTTCGTTCCTGCGAATTTACTCTGGAATTTTCCTGAAACGCGATGAATATATGTCGTGGTGCAGAAACACCCTGCTTTGAAACTAACTGCCATGTTAGTAAACCAGCTACATTAACTTGAAAAATGTCTGACTGCATCGTCAACCACGACAATGTTGATTTACCACATTGATCCATGAAAAAGAGTACCCGTTGTTCTTTGGTGATTGATGGATTCATTACTGGCATCCACAAGAAACGTTTTGTTAGGATTACTTTACCTGCATCGAATGCATCATCACGCCATATTGCATCATTATTGTGGCTTTTCTGACAAGTACAACTGTATGCTTGGCTTCAAAACTAATCTTACTAAAATTTCTACAAAATCTAAATGTACGTGATAGTGGAATCGCACATGAAACTGTTTAATCACCGCTCCACAATGCTCGGCGTGATACTAATCCAAAGTTGAAATTTTCATTCATCGATGCAATAAGAGCTCCAACTACATTTAATGTTACGTTATTGCTTTCTGTATGATCAGTTGTATCCTTTGCAAAACATCATTGATAGACCACCTGACCTCGAGTAATCATCGCTGCATCTTGCAATACCAAGTATCGTTGTGGCAACATCGACGTTTTCCAGGCATGATACAATATTTTTCCGTCAATGATATATGTGGCGCTGTTAAGTAACGTAATAACACCATTGTTAACAAAACCAATTTGATCTAAAATTCCATATTCTTTATTATCTGCTTTCAAACGTCTGCCTTCAATCTCAATGAATGCTTCAGAGTTTAAGAAATATTCCTTTATCCTGAGCTTGTAATACGATCTTTTTTCGTTCGTTAGGTACCTGTGTGTCAAAGGAATAATACTGATAATCGCGCACAGTCATATTTGAGCCCTGGTGCGTCCATGTGCAATGCAGTATCAGATATACGTTTGAACATCTTTATTATATTTTCTATCGTCTAACACGATAACCACTTCCTGCAATTAAACTTGCAGTTGTTTTTTGTTGTCTTTTTCTGTCATGGGTACACCAGCCAGCTCTACTAGTTTTTTATTTGAAGCTTGATTTATTTTTTTACTAACATTTGCAGGCATCACTTCAGTGCTGATTAATTTCACTGGCTGAAGTCGGACCGCTTCTGGTCTGCGAATTAATTTTGATAGTAGGTCCTTGATTGCCGAGAACGCTTTAATAGCAACATCACCAACAGCACCAATACCGTGTTCACGAACAACCTCAATAACTTTCATTCCAAGTTGCTTTGCAATAGCAACTGCTTTTGGGGCTGTCTTTCCAAAAAGACTGAGCAATATTATTTCCGTTTTTGCATACTGGTAATCGTGAATTTATCACCTTGACCATGGTCGGTCTCCGTTGAGCATTATGTATGATCATCTTATTTTCTTCTCACTGATTAAATTGCATACAACAAATCACTGTAGTAATCATCAGCTATTTCATTGATGAGGGAACGTCACACATGAATATAAATGATACCGCCTGTAAATAATCTTTGACAAAAATCCGTTGCTTCATTAATGATTTTTTTTTATAAATTACTACAAGCTCGTTTTCCGTCGATCATAATTTCTAGTCTTTCAACATGGGGAAGGATATTATTCGGAAAAGAAGTAAGACCAGTCCACTTGGTACATGTACCAATACCGCTTCGACTAGCACCAGGGTCAGAACATGTATTATACCATTCTTTTTCCTTACTTATTCGTTCCACTGCTTTTTCTTACCTGTTTTTGAAACCTTCCTTTCTGGTCTTGCTTTTCGAGTTGCTGTTTCATTTCTTCTTCTCGTTCGCCTCTTTGTTCAATATTCTCGTATACTACTTAAAAATATAAAAATTATTATCTGCATCAAATATGATTTGTGGAATATTAGTAGCGATAACCCTATCGGATCATTTTATAGTATTAACATATTCAGGTTTTACATACATATATCTTTCACTATATTCAAATACGGAAATATCAGCTATTTGGTTATGAGTCCTTCAGGTGTGGATTTATCTACAATGTTAATTATGGCTCTTGGCAGAGGTTATGGCCGTTGTCCAGGTGGTGGTTGTGGAGGATGAACGGGTCGAGTTTCAGCTGATTGAACACGGCCAGCTATACCAACAGGCAATGTTCAAAGAGCTTTTTGTGTTGATTTACTATAACAATTTTCATTGCTGATTCGACAATTTCTTTAGATAACTGTTCTGCACCTTCTGCAAATTCCACCGAGACTCCTGACGCGCTTGTAATTTTTATTTGACAGAATCACGGACGGGTAGATATTTTTTAATTGCCTCTAGTAGCTCTCAAGTTAATCTAGCTGTACGATATTCCATTATTGATATAATAATGCTTTAAATATAGCAGCAGAGAGGAAGGACGACCAAAAAAGAGCGAATGAAGAGTTAACGAAACAAGCCATAAAGCAACACTTACGTCAACGAAAACGTAACAAAAAATAAACTAAACCAATTAGCGACATGTCGATCGTTTAGAGGCGCCCGTGTAGCGTTATTTACCTATTTTCATTTTTCGAAGGAAGCTTAATTTTTCATTAATAATATCTCCTGCAAAATTTTGTGTCCACCCTCTCTGCTGCTTAAGGAATGAGTCCGAGATGCAAGAATGGAAGCCATCAACAAAATGTGACATACACCCTCGTGATAGAACATTCTATTCAATTTGTTTCTAAATTGCCTATTCATGTGACCTAGCCCAATCAATAAAAATTTAATAATTCTTAAGAACCATTAAACCCGACCAGCAAATGAGAAAGAACGTGGAATCTGACAGAACCTTTTTAACAATTTAAACTTTGTACGTTTCCGATTCCGTAAATACAGTCAACAATCCTTGGTATTGGAAATTATTCTGTTTTGGTAAAACTGTTCACTTGTCTGTAGTGAATGTTCGTAAGAAAACATAATTCTCATTATTTTCAAACTCTTTTTAGAAGGAGAATGGCATAACATATCTGAAGTCAAATATGTCGACATACTGTCATGGCCTACATAATCATATGACCTATTTCAGTATTCGATCACATATGTAAGCTTTCACTAATATTTAGTGTTAGATTTAGGTGGCATGACGTATTTAGATCAATGATGGCAGTTATTTAAATGTTCATCCTAATATTTGTTGTCATATTCATGAGTTGTAGTAGTTGCTCAATAAACCTAAAGGATTTAATTCAGACTACTAATGTGAATATTATCGTAGGTATCATATTTAGCATTACAAAAGTCAGCATCATTGTAGTAAGTCTCATTAAAGTAATCTATCTAACGGTGGTTATATTGCCGTCATGATTAGCTATATTACATCACAATTTAGTGTGTTTGATAAAATTGGTTACCAACGCTTCTTTATCGAAATATGTGGTTTTGAATTATAAATCGCAAGCAATGTAGGTTATATCGGTATTGAAGACTCATCATGTAAAGTGTGTACTTTATAATCATTATATACATTAGAGAGATTTGGCTCATTACATGCATAACTGAACATACAGTATCATTATATTTAGGCACTTTATCAGCTAAGGTCACGTGTAGAGACTCAGTTACATATATTTGTTATAGTTAAGTTAGTCTATAAATCTACTGCCAACATCTCAGTTAATATATTTGCAACATTCTCTGTCAATATCTGAATCGCTTTAACAGGCAATATTTCATTCACATTCTTTAAGTGCATTTTCTTTGTCTACTTTTTTGGCACTGCGCACATAATTTGAAATATCTCCTGACAACGTCATGTACTTTGGGAAGTAGTGAAAACTTATAAGTATTATAGAAAACTAATATGCTATTATAGCTAAGCGTTGTAATTTGTAGTCACTTTACTTTGTAGTTTGATAACTTTTGGGTAGGTATGTTTTCACGAAATGTTTTACTTAGAGATAGTAATATAGATGAATTAATATATGTTCTATAAATAATGCTCAAATGCTTTTGGAAATATTATACGATTCCGTTCTATCAGTATTTAGGAAGAAATATCGTTTTAGTCCACGAGCACTTTTTGACGAAAGCGGAATATAATACTGATAAAACAGGTTAAGATCAGATTTCCCTTCCATATTCTTAGAATCATATACACTGTGAGAAAGTGTCCATCTAGCGTCAGTAAAAATTAGTGCAATTATTAAATGTTTCATGCTTGTTAGACAATGAACTATTTTGTGCCACTCTGCAGCTAGGAAGTGAGTTAAGATCATTTTGTGGTTTGATTAAAATCTTCCTCCGAATGAGTTGGACTGACAATCTACTTTGAACCTTGAATTTTGTCTATGATTATCTGTTTATTAAATTGTCATGTCGAACTTATGTCATCTGTTCTACTAATAGAACAAGCATAATCATTGTCTAATTGTAAATAACGAATCTTTCTCTACCGTAAAAACAAGTTAGATGACTGATACTGCACTATTTCAATAATTGTGTTTACAATTTGAACCTATTATTTCAAATTTTCTGCACGAATTATGGTTATTACTTCGTTGAATCTTATTATCTTTAGTTGTTTTTATCTGTTTTAATCTCTGTTCGTGAACGTTTTGTCGTATCTGCTATTTATGCCAACTACCTTTATGATCTATATCTTTTTTAATAGTATTGTTTTGTATTTTCTTGTATTCCACAGAAATAAATGTAGCAGAGAATAAAACAGCCACGCAGTCATCCGATTACGAAGAAACTTCACCTGAAGCCATAACTTTTGCTGCATCTTTTGCTGTAGACGGAAAAACAACCACCGATTTCAAAAATCACAGCTGCAGCTGTACGAAACCTGGTGAAATTAGCGCATGGTGGAAAGTTGACTTAAGGGCCCTTTATTTAATTATTGGTATTCGAATTTACCAAAGATCTGATGGTAAGTATTATCAAATGTAGGGTAACATCTTTATGAGTCATTTTAAAACAGTCAACTTCAAATGAAAATTTTCTCCAAGAAGATCAATGTGATTTTGTTTGCTCAATGAATCGAAAACATTAACCATTAGTTTATATGTTCATTATATTTTAATTTCATTAGCTAGTTATAATTCTGGTAGTTCAGATTGGCAATAGACTGATTACGTACTATACATTCGTTTTATAGGGGAGACAGTGGGCTCGACAACAATTGAAGCATATCATGAAATTGTATGCAATCAACTGATACATACACATAATATGTCAACACGAACACAAAAAATGCAACGCAACTCCGATTAAACATGTCTCTCGTTTGCTCAATTAGTTACGGTATACTTTAATTGAACTACACTGATAATAACGCTGTTATACATATTTTGATTTGGTTAACAACAATTGAATGCATTACTATTCAAATGAACGTAAGCAAGGAAAGGACGCTAGCACTTACTAATACAATCGAGTTAATATGCGAAGCATCACACTGGTCTTTTTCTCTTCATGAAGCTTCATCTGACAGCTTCGCCGTACATCAAGAATCCTTTTAAATAGCCGTACCTTTCAATCTCAGTCCTTATCTTCTACACAGCCGTAAATGTTGTCTTTGTGTTAGTACATGATATCAGATACATGGGAAAGTCTGGGCTGAACAACATTAACGATATGAGGGTAGACTATTCACCGTTTGTCTAGTTTTTTTTTCATGAGAACAGATGAAATCAACGATGCAAGCTACGGGTATTTATAGACTTAGGGCGGACAGAAACAGATTCACATCTTTGACGGAACATGCGTTAAAAACTTCAGGAAGAACGCGCAGTCTCTTCTAATCAGGCGAGAGCTACGTGTGACATCACATACATTAAATAGTGCTCTATTATTTGTGGGAAGTGGATAAACATGACATAGTTTGAGCAATCCTAAAACTAAAAGACGATGTATTGGGGAGCGACTATGGTGGAGACTAGCAGTGATGGCATGGCAGATACCAAACCAACTGCAGTGATGCTTCCAGAACATAATTAGTTTAATTAGGAATTAGTCGATTTTCTTTTATCTCATCTACGAATTTGTACCGGTACCAATACCTTGAACATCTCCCACCTTTCTTCCTTCATTATCTTTACTCTGTACTTTTTGCCTTTGTTTCTTATCGTTCTGGCCTGGTATGATTTCTTCTTTTCCTTCATTCTCGGTGGATTCTTTTTCATCTTCGGAACCTCTCACCTTCTCATGTTTCTTTGATTTGGTCTATATTTCTTTGAGCACTCTGAAGACCATGTAATTTCTCCTGACAATGATAGCATGTATCTTGATCTTTCCTTTTCTTTGCTCCTGTCATGCTTTGGTGATGTCGACATGTTGTATCCTAATACTCATTCTTGTGACAGATATAGCATGTATCTTGACTTTTATGTCCAAAGGAGGGGGAGTAGTCTGTTGCCTTCTCCGAAGTAAGCCTTCGTATGACGCCTTGCAGAAAGAAGCTATATCTGTATTTGCTCTTCCACCTTCTTTAGTACTTGGGAGGTTAATGGGTATTCTTAGGCAAGGCAATATCCCTATAGATAGGAGTCCTTCGCGTTTAAATTTTAGTCATTTGCAATTTTCGCAACCAAAATGAAACGATACATTTGTTCATTGAGAAAGAAGGAAATAAAAGACAAAATTGTAACAGCTCGCCTCGCACACAAGCTGAAGTCTTGGCTTAAATCCAGACAGCGACTATGTAGACCGCATGAGCGAACCTGAACCTAACACCTTCCATATCTGCGCTCAGACGAAGTGTGTGTACTCCAAGCCAAAACCTACCTGTAGTATCCGATACATATTATCATTTTCGAGAGACAAGAAAACGATACTCAAGAAAATTTAAACCCGGCCAAGAATTATACGGTGACGTTTGACGTCTGAAAAATCAGAAGGATTTGTCTTCGATTTGGGATTCCTTGTTTACCAAACTGAGACGACAATGCCAAGTCAAAGAAGACAATCACTTGAGACTCTATACTTAACACAAGAGCTTGAAGTCGCCTGTATGGACCGATTTAGTAGCACAGCAGAAGACAGCTTCAAAAGTCATGGTAAGTTTATAAACGTTCTTTAAACCAACGACTTATTTGACATCGCATGAAATGACTACACTCTACATGACCCAGATTTCTCTTCCATAAGGGAGTGGACGCAGAAAAGAGTTATTGGTGGACAAATATTACAGCCTTATCCACAAAATCAAGAGCAGAGCCATTGTCGTGTGAAGAACGTATGCCGACGCGAGCGACACGCAGATTGGAAAACAGTCAAACTCGCTTTAAATTGTACGAAGTTGTACAACAATTTGGAGATAGTTTCCTGTACGTTGACATCGACAGATGCATTTGATTCCATGGACCTGATCATCTTCATCCTGAGATCAAAGTAGACCGTTTAGGAGCTTGGATAAACTTCGTGCCCAGAAAAAAAGATTCTGAGTTTTGCTAACGGCGGTCCTAACCATTAGGGTCACGAATATCGAGTCAAACGAAGCGAATATTACACCGACTGCAAAGTCAAAGGATTGACACTGAATGAAAGAACGAATCAGGTGGTGAACTTTGGTGTGCTGAATGTAGCTTATCAATTTATAGAGTATTAAGACCTCAGAGTGACCATCTACTCAACAAGTCGCCAGTCTCCCTTGGAAAACATATATCAAATCGTCTTACAGAAGCAATTGAGATTTCCTAGCCACTTCACTTTGCCGTACGAACACACTAATGTTGGTCAATATATAAATGGAAAGGCACTTCTTTTACATAGAGAATCAAAGAGCTAGGAAAATGAATAATTTTACACAGACAGAAACGAACGTGGGGTTCGAGTTAGTGGCAAACTTAAGTGTGATGATGTGCCTTGCGATTACTACGATGCTGAACACTGCATCATTATCGTTTTAGCAGAATATGGACACTTCTCTACTACTATCACTACGGCCTCAATAGAGATGATGGCATGCGTGTAAATCCTTACGAATGCGAAAATGATACCTATTATTTTTGTCCAACACATTGAATGCTTAACGAACGTTAAAGACTCTAACACCCTACTGATTTTATCCATTCCTCTACAATCTACTTTGGGTATCACCGCCACTACATCGAAAGGAGCCAGTGAAAGAACAACATGTCTTGATGTGGACGTGTCTGGATACTCCGACTTTGAAAATCGATTAAAATGGCCTAAATGTTAAGTCAGGATCTACACAGGAAGATTTAGCCATAGCCAGATTTATCTACTAGAAAGAATAAAACAAATTCAAGTGCGGTTTGCCTATGGAGAATTTGGCAAAATACAAGTAAAACCTAAAAGCAAACTCATTGATCCATTTATTTTAGAAACCCTTTTTCAAAGTACGCGAAGGCTGATTCTTTGCGGATACTACTACAGTCGAAAATATAAATGAGGCTATTGACCACATCCATGCAAAGACTGATCCGCTATTTATATTACTAATAAAAAAGATGGTTTCAAAGCTTGCTGATATTCCGCGATCGTTGCCAGTAGTTTTGCAACAGATTCTTTGGAAAGAAATTAGTGATAATATTTTAACTTTGAAGGATTAAAAAAAAACTTTTTATAAGAAATGTTTCCTTGGAGTTGTGGATGCCATGTGGTTTGTGTGTTAGTGACTTAATTTCTAAGATTTCGTTACCCAGCATGATTTTTCTGGACTATGCAACAAGAGTACCTACAAAGACATCATGATTGCTCCTTTAAATGTTCCCAAGACACTCATTATGTTAAACACCTTACACTTTTATAGCGATCCTTCTCAACCGTACATGACGAAAATGTTCGTAAAAACCATTTGTAATTTATTAAGAAAATGTGATCTTAACACGTCGAGCAAAAAATGTTACATTTAAACCAGCAATAGCCAAAGTGACAAAATAACCCGACACAGATGAAAATAAGACTCAGCACGGCAATGCCTTCTTCGATATCGACAATAATAAAAAGTCATTCAGGGATGACAAATTAGAGACTAAAAAACGTTTAGTGACAACTAACAGTACAGAGTGTTCCTAGGAGATATAACACTCATTCAAAATGATGTACATTGAATTATATACATTGCATTTTCTTCGTTTTTCTTTCTACTTTTGCCATGTACTTAACCATTTGCCTTTTATGTATATTTGCATTTTGTTTCCAATTGCAAATGTTTACCACTCAGTAATATCAGAACTTCATGTTTGTCTCACAATTCTTCAACATTAAATCATTTCATTCTCATATTTCAAGGAAATTGATTCGAACCATCTACTGCACCAATCGATGAAAAAAAAAATCACTAGTGTGTGCTCGTCTTAAAAGCTACTCTCAAAGAGGTCTTTCGATGGTTTAATGTGACAGCATTTCAATTATTTCATGGCATCAGTCACATTTCTCATCATCCTAAAGGTTTATTTTACAAACATAATGTCACATTGTTTCAACTATATGACATAACAATCGATCCCCAAAACATGAAGTATTTATTTTGAAACCTGAGGTAGCTGCTTTCTTGGATGTGTAATCATTCGTACCCTGCTAAAATAAGATCGTAATACCTCGGCAGCAGCCACCTCTAACATAAAAATCATCTCCCAAGAAAAGTTCCAAGAAGATAAAGAGTTGAACTATTGTGTCACATCCCTAGAAAACGTAAGTCAGAAAAGCAGGTCCCAAGTAAAGAGATTCTACCCACAAAAGTTGCAGTGCTGCCCGGACGCAAACTTACTTTCCCAAACCACGAATCTCGGTGACCGTGTCTGATGCAGCAACTTCTTCCACTTCGTTGTTGCCCGTGATGCCAGCTAAACACATTTGAATTAAATAAATGGAAATTTGCTTCTACAACAACTTCTCCTACGGCGTTGACCTCATCATCCTTATAGCAGGAGTGGCAATCCCTAAAATGTACCTGCCCAAGGTCAATGTCCAAGAGGGATTGAGATTGATAGAGTTTACTGGATTTATCCAATCAAGCATTTTCGGGGTTTATTCCGTGCATTTGCGCCAAATTCCTAGTGATGACCATCATGAAAATGATACGATGTACTGACAGAGAGTGGATACATATTCTAGTATAAAGAGATCCATGCCACATGATTCTCTTGAGTGTTTTTTGTTCCTGAAAGGAACGAATACAAATGATGTTATCCAAAGGAAGTGCACACCACCATCGTCACTCTCCTGTCAAGAAATGAAACAATAAAATGACAGCCTCGTCGTTTAACTAAATATTATTTCGTCAGTCCAGTAGAAAACCTCCTCCACCGATACAAAATTCATTCAAACTGTTTCAAAAGAAATCATCGATACTATGAGTTAATTTTTTATGAGGGTTTTGAAACGAACGATACCTTTGGCTAACCACCAAAAAAACGTCTAACAAAGCATTCAAATTTTTTTCGCCAAATTGTACAAAATAAAATACGTATCAGTTGCAATATATAGATGTTGCTTGAAAGCTTAGTATCGTATGCCTGTGTCATTAGGACCATTTATAAAAAGGATTGACTTGAACGATAGCTGAAATATTGTTGTAAACAGTGGGCTAAGATAAAACGGAAGAAGACAAAAGGGAACCTCTTCTTTGGAAAGACCTCAAACGTATATTTTTTAAATATCTTGAAGGACTAAACCTGATTTTAGTGCAAACAAAAGATGGATGAAATTACAATGTTAGGAAGAGCTATTGACACCTCAGTTTACCTCCAACTCCTTTATTTGACGGATTTTTCACATTTACAAGACAGATCGCACCGACTTTTCAGAAACGAAACATATTGCAACGGTACCGCCATATTTTGCAACGTCTATAAGTCTTGTACCATAAAGCTTTAGATGGAACAGCAAACCGAAATTGATAGATTAAATTGTCGTTTATGGAACATCAATAACCTCCAACACCACCACCATCCCTAGTGATCAAGATAGGTCCAACCTGGTCTCCTAGTGGCCGAGTGGTCTAAAGCTCTGTACGGTACAAATCACTGCCATCTCTCCTCTGCATTCGTTCGAGTCTATGATTCGGCGAATGTGGATATGTGAGATA
>QKMX01229353.1:2870-15576 GCA_003401595.1 Venustaconcha ellipsiformis | reverse complement strand
GAAATCGGTAGAAAAATGCTAATCGGTTATGCCCTAATGACTGTGATATTAATCTGCTACACAGCCGTTGAGTGGAAGTGTACCAGATATAGAGCACTGATTATTCTTGGCTTAATCCAGCGCTACTATCTTTTTGGATTAATGTGGTGGGGTAGAGAAGATTCAAATATGCAAAACTGCAAATATCGTAACACTTTTAAAACTTTTGTGATCTAACCTGAGGCAGTCATAACAGATGAGTCAATTATAGATAATGTTAATGTTTGTAATTAAAGTCCGGATGACTGTCGGAGGGTGGAGGTGGAGCGACTACATGAGTTGACAGTTGGGGGCAAGCGCTGGTGGAGTACGAATAATATAGCAGTGAAAAGCATTTGGATTTACAGTGGTGAGCCTTCATACTTGCTCTCGTTTTTTGTATAACCCATGTACGTGGCTGCGAGACAGAGTAGTCACTTTTCGGATAGTGCCAACATTTTATGACTGTTTACATTAAAATGTTACGTTTGCTTCTATTTCCTAAAATTCTTTATTGATCCTGTTCATACTTGGGGTTATTAATTAGAAAGGAATGATGTTTCATTTTATTCTGAACACATCTACTCCATTCTTTAACATTAGGCTTAAAGTCACGAACGTACAAGACTTCTTGTTAGGTTTGGGATACGTTTTATCAGTTGCATTTATTTGATTGTTTTCTAATTATGAGAAAACTCATAAATTCCCAGGACCGTTGCCATATCATAATGTATTTAATCCAACATACCACAATATAAATCAAGAAAAAAGATCAAATTATTGTGTAACGACTTTAATTTACAAGTCATTATGATTAGAGACGTCTACGAAAGAAGAATTTGTGTATCAAACAATAATTTTTGAACCAGCATATTTCGGTACTGGTAAATTTCTGACCATTGAGGATTTGGATTTATTGCTAGTGACGTTCCTGACAGTGCTGCACGGTGCTTATTTAAGAGTAAACGCATTAAATGTGTAAATACGGAACATTCCGGCACTTGAGGATGGATGGCAGGTACTTTTACATTAATTATAACAAAAATTGAGTATCCAATTGTCAACCGTTTTTCTATGAAATCCGTGCTATTCAAAGAGCGCACAGTTAAAAACCCAATTGTCTGCAGTATTTTCCGAATAGCATCGGTTAGGTTACTAATCATAACATTTTCTTCTTTGGAAATTCTATAATTGAGGCAATAAGTTCCTTACCAATCTGCATCGTAAAACACTTTGATATGAGCAAGAAGAAAAGGTTCTTTAATATCGTAACAGTACTGAAGAAAGCAGAGGTCCTTGGTCAATCCGCTCGTTTTTGACTCTAATTACTAAATCCTCAGAACAGCCACCTCAGTTTTGTACCAAAGTTTTACTGCTTTAGTCCGAATTTTAGAAAATTTTCAAAGCATTGTTTTAAAGGATGTTTGAGGTTGTGATTATTTATGTATTGTTTTTGTTTTTAAAAAAATTATAAAATATTTCGATGAAAAAGTAGAATTTAATACATTTGAGCATATATTTATAACCTTTTGGGACAACCGCCTAATTTAGACCTTCATCCTCCACCACAACCCTTCCCAAACATCAACATTTTTATTGAAAACCACAATCCAATAAAATAGTTCCTATAGCAACAAAACTCACACTGCCCTTTAAAATAGTCCTCCTATCCACAGTAAAACGGGCCTTGGGCCATCCGATAAACCACAGTAATGTCATTAGTTTTCAGTTAGGTAGCTTTGTAACTGGAAAAGAATCATGATTTGAGACGTTGAAGCTGTCCTGACGTTCTTTCCTGTCCGAAGCATTTGTTGTATTCACCAATGGTCATTGTTTTACTAAACATTGTCTCAATATTATACATAAATAATGGATGTTACAGATCTTATCATGTTTTATAACTGTATCATATTCTACTTAATCTTTAAGCCTTTGCAACAAACCCTAGTAAATTTGCACCAGAAACCTTTAAAAGGAAGGGGTAAAATATGTTTAACATAAGCGACCGCTGAAACTAAAAATAACAGACACACTACCTATTCCAACAGAAGGCTTGCCGTACTAACCTATACAAAGTTACAAACCTGTTGTGCTGTTTTACTGGCATTTTGCATCCATATAATGTTCTTAATTTTAATTCCATTGTTGTAAGTTTATCTTCTATTTAATTATTTTTTTCTGGTAGCATCACAGGTGTGATTCGATAACCTTAAATTGACTAAATTAAATTGGAATAAGAAGTTTATTTACTTCTTCCAAACCGATGTAGGGTAATCGATTTTAAAATATAATATCGTTTTAAAAATCACACTCTAAGTGTAGGAGTTGATTTTAAGGTTGCATGGTAAATACTGAGATGAAAAAAAAGAAATGGTATTGTCCATACTCGATATATATAATCCATAGCAAAATATATCATTTGTTGTCCAATATGGCTGCCGATGACATCGTCTCAAAGGGTTTATAAGCAGAAAGGCTGGTCGGTCGTGGAAACAGTGTCGAGTTCTACCATGTTATGCGTAGTTCTATTGTAGTGAGAATAGAGCATTACTGGCATTACAAAGTATATGTCCATTTGAAAAATCTCACTCATAAAAGCGCGTTCAATTTGATTTCCATCATAAATAAATTTGCACATCATCTATTACAAAATACAGAAACATCCACGTCATATCATTAAGCTTGCAGAGTATATGAAGTTTTTATTCTGCATTATCACATAGTAATAAATAAACAAAAACACAGTAATGAGTGTATAGCATATAATTACAATTACGCAACATATAACTGTAAATGCAAATTATAAAATAAATAATGCAACATATGTAATGTCAGCAACACATGAAGCGGAAAGAATTGCACATGATATACTAACATCCACACTCCATCTATATAAAAGTGGACATCATTTGTATTTATAACTCCATTATTCAGTAATTGTTATGCTTAAATGGAGGCCAGCATATCTGGTGGAGAAAGAACCACGTACCCACGGGAGGCCAGGGGTAATCCTTCTCATATACCCACACTGGGTGAGCTGAAACCTAAAACTCATAGTCACATGTGAGATGTATGATTGATCTGTAAAGGCGAGCGCCTTACACCACTCGGCCACCGAGGGTCCCAAACACCATTAAACTTGCACACCATACAATAAGCAATGCACAACCCAATACAACGAAACCACATCATATACTGTAATTTCATCTATTTAAAACATCACTTAAGACAGCTCTGGCAGTTCACAGATATAGGTATATATAAAAACCTCACCATCGTCAGTTAATAATCCCATCGATCATGAGATTTTTAAAAGATGACCGAAATGTCATTAATGGATATAAATTACATCCCACCCCACCTCCAATAAAACAAAATACTCACTTTATGTATACTAAACAAGATGTTGCCGTTTTCATCACTTGGACGTGGAAGCTTAGGGGATTCCTATGGGTGAATACAAGGTTCAATTCCCAGTCCAGGCCGTGTCTGATGCCATGTGTCCTTATGCAAAACACTCTGCTCTCCTTGCCTAGCAACTCTAATTAAAACATGCTTTCAAAACATCTTAAAGCAGGTTTTACTCATCCAAACCATCTTAAAGCAGGCGGTACACATCCAAAACACCCTAAAGCAGGATGTGAGGAAAAGTCATGGGCTGGGAGGTGCAGTACTATGATCTGGCAGGCTGATCGATTTACACAGGAAAATATTTACTCGATTTTCACAGAATGTAAATCAATCACCTATTTTGGGTCGCTAGTTCCCGGTTTTGCATCAGTGAGCAGAGTAGTCGGTAGGTTTCCATTTCAACCAACACGATCTTGAACTCTGCCATGCTAATCTTTTTATCTTTAATAAGTGCCGAGTGTCATTACTGATTTATTTGGGACTACTTTTGTGACTGCGAGAATTATTCACGTATTCGCGAATGAAATCGCCATGAAAATATTTTCCGGTACCGCCAGCCTTGCAGGTAACTATTATAGTGGCTGAAGTCTGAATTCTTGCAACACCGAGAGCAGCCGCTGTAGTCATGGATAGTTCGCAAACAGTTTCCACGACTACACACACGCATTTGTATATTTTTAGTACAACTGTTTTCATAGCGAATTTATCTTGCATCTGTTATTCAACTTCGGTTATTTTCTCGCGTCGGTAATTTTTGAAGGTTTAGACATTGTTCAGACGCACAGCGCAATCAGGAGCAATACGCACATGCACTTCCATGCAAGTTTCCTTACTCGATAAAAAGCCGAACATTCATAGACAATATGTCCCTGGTGAATACTTATATATCTGGTATTTACCTGCACACTTCGGGTTAATCTAGAAATACACTGATTACACCTTTACTTTGTACATTCAACGATAGTCACTGTTCAACAACTTGAACGAACAAATGTGCCTTTGTTGAATATACGTCTGGGCCTTTCTTTGGCTGGTTGAATCACTGTTGATTCGAAATAATTGATGGAGAAATCAAGCGCGGCAGAATTGTCAGTAAATGTCATTTCATCATTGTAGAAACAATCTTTTGCGTTTATTCATCTTTCTACGCGTTTAAGCGTGCTAATACTGTGATTCCGATGTGATGTCGACCTGGTACTGACATAAAAGAGTGAGTAGTCCCAACGACCGATTTTTATTTGACCCCTAACAAGTATATATTCAAGCGTAGACGGGGGTCTTTTAATGCGACTAGTTTGAAGCAGATATGCATCAATAAGTAGAACAAATTAGTTATCTATGTAAATATCCGTTGACAACTGATCCAACACCCCGTCGATAAATGCCGCAACATCAGCCAGTAACAGTCATAATACAAAAGATGTCGAGGCGTTATCATGCATGCATCCAATAAGTTCCTGGTCCTGTTGCTGATTCCAGATTAACAGTGCCGGTTTCCCACTTCCATGGCAATCATTGTCTGAGAGCCTTCGACTCCGAGTTTATTCCCCATGAAGACCCCTCGGAAATGCTTGACTGACTTTGTCATCGAGAGAAAATTAAAACTGGTTAACGAGTTCCCTTTATTGAACGTTAGTAGCAATGCCAAAATGGAAGACCTCTTCCGCTCGGAAAATTTTGACAATGGAAGGATAGTTAATGACCTTTTCCTTTTATAATACCATCGTCGACCGCACTTTTTATCGCCATCCTGTGGTGACGACGGTCCTTAACGCAGCTGCTTTTCAACAGCTAGAGTTTCAGCCGCCAACAACGCTGGAATCAACGCGAGGAATGGAAATATTACACCGGTAGTTTGCATTTGCGCCTCTTCCGATCTGATAATATTAATGATACGGAGGTGTTCTTTTGTTTGGCTTCCTTTAGCGTGTTAAGCTTTAAGTTAGAAACATTGTGTAATTTTGCAATTTGCTTTGGGAAAAGTCCAACTTTAACTCCATGAATTGACTATTTTTGGTTGTGTTGTTATTGTAACAGCTACAATTTTTTCCACATGCGCGACAATGAGCCTCATTTGGCTACTGAGCAAACAATGTTGTTGAAGATATAAAAATATGAAACTGTATAAGAAAAGAGAAGCAGATGGGGTCAATGCACTTCCTACTGAATTATTTGTTGAAAATTCTCAATTTGGCATTATAAATCTTAGACATCAATTGCCTTCTAGCCTGTGTGACGCACTTGGTAACCTTGCCGGATAGATCGTCGGACATGAGCCAGACGTGAATATAGAAGATTTAATGAGTTACGGTAGATCCTACCTCTCCAGCGATAATTATCTACAATTATTGATCAATGACCGGATGAGCTGTGATTTGGAAGTCTTGACTGCGTGAAGAACCTGGGGATTTTTCTCAAAGATTGGAAAGCATTCTCCTACAATCAATTGCACCTTTGACTCAAGGTGTCCACGGTCAGTGGTATCTGGGTTGGCACTGGCAAAGCATACATTCGTTGCGAGCAAGTCTGCTATTGGCCTTCCCAACCAATGGAAAATGTTTCTGCTACCTACTTGTACAGAGACCATCTGTGAGAACTGCTCGCCTCAGTCCTGACAAGATGATCGGAATGTGTAAGTCTGAGAGTAATATCCTCAAGACCTGCCCAAAATTACAGGCGGAAGCAAAGGGAGTGAACCCTCCCCCTTCTTTGTCATAGGTACTCTACATCCGACGTGTTGTCTGTAGCGATCATGATGCAGCAGTGTCCTAATTAGTTGATGTACATTTTAAGTCCTAGAAAACATACCACATTTCTAGATTATTGATAAAAATGTAAGCATCTTCACAAGTTGATCAGTCCTGCAGGATTACTCTCTTGGACTCGCATAAAACCTCCAGCTTAAATTATGCGTCGATGTTTAGGAAGAAGCAAGGTTCCAGAGCGTGAATCAAAACTTCCGTCAGAAAATGTCCTGATATTCCAATTTGAACAATAAGTGAATCCAAAACGACAAATGATTCTTGTGAGGTCTCTAGTTCAACAGAAACAAGAGCTGATATGGGCCATTAATGAAACCTTCGGTGTTCCCATGAGATAGAAGCCAACATGAGCAGTGAATGATGTCTTGTCATCTAGTGTTTCTAAAAAATAGCGAATATTTATGAGATTCTAACGTAAGGAATATTCATCCCAACGTAAACAAAATTCTGATAAGGGTTTGGATCTTCTCCCAAGAGATAGACAAATCACTTAGCTGGGCGTGTCCGAGGTCATTGTGCACCAACCAGTCGTCTAAGTACTGGAGGATGAGAAACCCTAAAACGAGCGGAATAACACACATTGCTGTGGTGAGGTCCTTTAGTGGAAGCTAGTATGAAAAAAGCCCAAATTTGAAAGGTCTCCTGACCCAGACAAAACCACTGAAATTTCAATTACATTATCTGACGAGCCATATGAGACCATTTATCTGCCATAATGCTCATCTGTAAGGCCCCGTAATCCAAAATGTGACTAGTGTTTATGGAAAGATTAAGCGTCAAACGAACCAATTTACCCTGTAGCTGCGACTAGGGCCCCATTAGTAGAAGAATGAATAGACCACCCCTTTCTGCTTTTAGACAGTTTCAGAGTCAGCTACCTTGCCATCTCTGAGTGAGGGAGCAGTAACAGGTTTGACTTGGTCATTACCGCTGAAAATCTCTTTAAAATCGAGAGAATCATAGTCTCCAAAGGTCTCGAAGGGAAACAGCTCTCCTCACCCGCATACCATACAGTTAAATAGATGAACACCAAGGCCTAATATATGGCAAATTTTGGCTGATTTATGCCTGACATTGCCAGCTTTTCTCAGAATAGATAGATAGCTGACCAATGAGGATTCAAATCGTTTGTGCTTTATTTTTTTATACTGTGTCTGTGAAGCAGTCCAATAATTTACCATATAACCGCTTAGTGGAAATTTACCAAACGTGGACGTTAATCATTCTCGGCTTCCCATCCACTTCTATAATTTTGGTGTCAGGTATTGGGAGGGCTTTCAAACATGCAAAAATTGCGATTATTTTAATATTTTTTTTATATTTTGTGAACCTGATACAGTCATACTGGTCAACCGGATATGAATAATTTCTGGTCTGTGTTTGGTTGGCAAATTCTCGGCGACTATCACGACATCTATCTGCGCACGGATGTAATGTGGTTCTTGGATAATTTCGAGACTTTCCAAGACACAGTGATGAGCGTGTGCAACCTCTATCCTGCGTACTATTTCTGATCCACAGGAATGCCCTGGTGTGCTCTTCTATTGAAGCAAATGTAGAGCTGGAGTTTCAAACAGATATTTACCAATATCCGTTAAGGCAATGGAATCCAGGGCGGAATTTCCATGACAAGCTACCAATGCGTTTGAGCTAATGATACGCTAGTAAACTGACAAGTCCTGTCCATTCCGAAAACCTATATGAAGTATTTAAATTCTAATAGCTGGTATGGCTGGATTTGAGTGTATTGATCCCACACAGACGTGGCAAAATGTAGCACACGAGCGTAATTTGAATATGTGTTTATGTTTGGACTGTGTTTAGCGAGTCCACGGGGTGTTACAGTTTTGTCAACAAGCTCAGATGGTGCCGATTTACAAATGAATATGGACCTACGCACAGTCACAACCACGTTTGATAAGGTTTTTAAAAAATTAAACTTGTGAAGAACGATGTATTCTGCAAAACGATGGAAAATTTGCAGAATGGAATCTGCGTTTATCTTGTTTGGGACAGTGAACAAAATAATTTTCGAAGGATTGTTGCTGACTCTGCTTTCGAGTTGAACAAGCTCTTTAAGCTAAAGCTGACGAAACTGATGCTTGTTGGAAAGTCAGTGCATATTTATCTAAATGACGTCTCTGTGCGGACAAAGCCAAGACCACCCAAGCACTGGGACAGGTTTCCAAACTGGGTTCACGTGCAAATTATTAATCCGGACGGATCCAGAAAACAAAACAAGTGTTGCTCAATTTGATAATTAGATAGTCAACGTAGGATCGGTTGTATGTCATTTCAACATCCGTTGACGATCAGCAGTTTTATGATGTACTAAAGAATTTTGCGGAAGCGCTTGCTTGTCGAAGATGTCGTCAACCATTTATTTCTTGAATATTCTTTTTCTGCACCACTATATAATGCTTGAAAACCTAGACAACCCAGCACGAATATTTTCCACGAGGCCGACACAAAGACACGGACGTGGTTTGTGTGACACAACGATATGAACGCATGCCTAAAGTGATCCAGGACAAGTGTAATATATGGACGATATTTCCTGGCATTGACGAACATTATTTCGCAAACATTTATTGGACTTGGTGCACTGCCGGCCACTCGTCTTATGAAAATTAGAATATATTTGTTGAGGTCACTCCCAGAATCCGTATCATTTTCTCATGATCGACTTGAATGAACACGCAGGCTCCAAGTACTGTGCAGATCTTGACACGAACATCTCGCGCGATAATTTAAACAACTGTACTAAATATAATGTAAAAACCTGCCAGTAATACCTTAGTAAAGTATGGGGATCGATGATGTAAAGCTGCTCGCGAAAACCTGGAACTCATACAAAAATGTCATAGGGACCGAAAAAGTATCAAAGATATGTTACATTCGCGACGTACATCATCTGAAAATCTTACAAACGACTTAGAACAAACGTTTGCAACGTTGATGAACCCACACGCAAAACCACAGAGGAGGTGACAAAAGTTGTGGAAACCACACGCCGATGATGGGAACGGAAAATTAACCAGTACATCCAAAGTTTTTGGATGCTATCAAGAGGAGATTGCTTGAATCCGAGAAGATTTCAAAGAAATTTGAGTGTTGTAGAGACAGCAAAAGGCAGACATGTACTCTACAAAGACATCAGAGTGGCGACTGGGAATATTCATGGGCTACAACAACCCTTGTAGGGGTCAGTGATGAAATAACTGAAGCAATGTTTTTAATCAACGATGTTACCAGTGGATCTTCGAATATCCCTACGTACGATTCTTGTTATATTCCAGAACAAAATACCTTCGCAGGTAAACGAGGCATGGTCTAATGGGCATTCAGAAAAATTACTGTGTAGCCACATCTTTTTGTCAGCGTTTGCTCGCCTATGACATCATGGGCCCTGGGACGTTTCGTGCGTTGATACATGAACTCTTTGAAGACATCAATGATTTAAACACTGAAAAGAAGCTTGTAGCTGAAAATGCAATTACGATCTTTACCTCTGATCACGATCTCGTCATCGAAACAATAATGAAAGTGACGTTTCCTACACCAATCACTGTAGGGGAATCGCGCACAATCAATATCTTACTAGCGTCGAAGCATGTGTATCAAAGTTGGCCTAACAGTTCATCACTACTGTATGTGGGTCTTCTCGTGTATAAATCGTAATGTTCTCGGCAAAGGACAGTCGAGAAGGTACCCAGAATGTTACAGAATTTACCCCAGACATGCATGATATTGACGTGATCAATGATGCGGATTTTTTTGTATGATTTTTACAGGTAAACATAAGACCACCTTCAGCCCTGTCATCTCTATTAAATCTGCACAAGTACATACCTGACATCACAGCCATCGCTGAGAACAATTCTCAGTTTACCTTAAGATATTAATCCGATTCCTGAAAACAAAAAATTGTTATGACCAGGACCTGGTGAGTCTAAATACCATATCTAGCAAGAGTGTCAGGATTAACTAAACAATTTAGATTAATCTGACTTGTGACACCAACAGTGGCAGTTATGGAAGTGGAACTTCTGCAAGAGAAGCCACTCTGCGTTACATATTGGTCGAGTTTTCCTCGAATATGAAACTAGGTGACTTGATCTCTATTATTCTGGCAGCACAGATGTATCTTCCAAGCCACAGTCCCCTGTCAATGTATCTTCCTTTTTCTTTTGTGTACCAGGATGGGCTCATCATAAATCTGCATGGGGAGTCCTTGACAATACAACTATACATTTCAGATCAACCTGATTGCATTTAATGACAACTGTACATGGATGTGTGATACCCATGGATGCTTACAATGAGGAAAATTGTTCATGTGACTTGACACGGAAATGGTCACAGTGATGTTTGTCATCGATTGTGCACAAGCACAATGACCTATTTAGATGTAGTATGGGCGCATCTGTGTTGATAGATCACAGCACCTGATCCATTATCGAAATAGATGAAAAGCTTGTGCTGCCAAATAATAGATTTTTCAACAATGGCAACAAGGCGTTGTTTGACAGTACAAGTTATCCCATCAACTGAAAGGATATCGAAGCAATTCTTGATAATGTTAACAGTGTCACAACTATTCTTGAACTCAATAGATACATTGACAATTATGCCATATCTGCTGGCCCATTAATCTTTTCCAAAATACAAATGATCATTCAAATTATTTCTTTATACCCCTAGAAATGTAAAAAAGAACATTGCAAGAACTGCTGAAACGTCTACTTTAGTTAGCGTCAATAATTTTATCCTTGGATCAGTGCAACACCAAAGAATAAATAAGTCAAGCCTTGTTGTTTTCATGTACAATTTCCCTCAGTCATATATTCAGGTTTTGCATGTTATTTTCAGAGCCAAACACAGTTATGTTCACACTATGAGTATGCCAACAATGCAACTTTGCATCCTGAAGGCGTTGATGATGGCCAAGCTGTGTTGTCAATATTGATTTTGTGGATGCCTTCACTAAAATCACTTCACTGACCACAGAAGACTGTTTGTGGTTTCAGGAGTCTGAACCTTTCATGGACATATTGCATCTCATAGATGAATGATAAAAGTAAAAGGTCTTCAGCTACTCGGGATGACTCACATAATACCCTCAGGCAGAGGTATTTGATTACCCATCACAAATGGTCTTGCTGTTGATGGCCTCAGTGAGTCCATTGACCAATTTTGATTTATTCATGATGGCAAAGTCACTAAAGCATTTTTGATGCGTCTTATGCAGGATTTGTCAATGATACACTGCATTAAGGAAACTGGCATCAGCAAAATGGAGTTGACAACAGATCCAGGGGCACATTGAGTCATGTATATGGTAACATTGCAACACATTCTGAATTTTGACTCTTACAAGACTGTACAGCCAGTTTAAGTTGTTCATTTTTACATGGCATTTTTGCCACCACATTCCTGAGGTGTTAGCATTGGACAACAACAGTTTGATTAAACACTGTGATTACAAACTTGGATGAATGACCCAAAATGCTGAAGTACTGCGTACACTCTTGTGTTTCCCAACATCATACGCAATTGTTGATTTTCCATGATCAAACTACAATTGATATATGTTGTACTATTACACGTGCATCAATACCTCCTCAATAAATGCATTCACAGGAAATATCTTCCTGTGAAATACATAAGTCTCCAGTGATTGAAGTATTTACGTCTCCACTACTAAAAATGATCTGCAGCATCTTGGATTATAACACATGCCATAAAAGACCACATTCCAGGATTTTTCACATATAAAGTATCAGTGTCACTGACTGCTGAAAATAACGTTCATTTTGGAGAACTAGCATTTTTCTGAGAAGGTACATAACCATCTTAGGCATTTGCATTTAAAATTTGCCTTGACATATGCATGATGGATTTTGAATGTGATGATTTTTCAGAATTTTCTGATGGGAAGTTGGATCAGATTACAGTGGATGCCAATATCCATGGTAATTTTGTTAAACGTGTCAATGAATGTTTCTGAGTGGTGTTACCTGAAGGCCCTTGTATTTACTTAAAAACATTCCAAATGAAAACAAGATAGAAACTGACCACTGGAATCATCTGCTTGATGTGCCACAACCAATGTAAGGGTAGCTTGGAGTCATAGCACATCAAAAACAGTTGTCACCATCAAGGATAAAAATCAAAGATTGTTCCTACAAGAAGTAAAATTCACTGCCAATCACACCACCATTACATTTCCTATCGGCTATATTATACCAACAATGACTTGACTAAGAGAAATATCTTGATTTTTATTCAACAAGGATGCACTTGTCCACATAAGTTTGTGGACAAAAATGATCATTAGAGGAACAAAGTAAATGCATCATTGGTGTTTTTCTATGTGATGGTTGTGCTGAACTGCAATAAATATGTGTGAGTGTGATTTGGATTTTTCAGGTAACTTTAACAATTTTTCTGACATATCACTAAGATGTATGCAGTGTGTGGTAGTTTATAGTGATGTCTAGCACTGGGGCATC